>JBBPDA010164443.1:0-18069 GCA_037974385.1 Arnoldichthys spilopterus | reverse complement strand
ACACACACACACACACACACATATATATATATATATATATATATATATATATATATATTAATTGTACCCATGAAATGCTTCCACACATTTAAGAGTAAAAGCATGCTTCAGTAGTGGGTGTTATGGCAGCAGCCAGAAGGCAGAACAAGGGTAGCCTGGCTTGAGAGAGTCTCTGTGGGTCAGCCTTCAGTTCTGGGGGAAGTTAATTAACAGAGGTTGACCAAAATGATGAAACTATTTGAACATTTTGTGGCATTCTGAAGCGGACTGGTCAGTGTCAAAAACCAACACTGTAGGGTAACTGTAGCTCTATCTGAGCTTTCAGAGGTCAGCAATCAAGCAAGTCTTCTCTTGGTTCCCCAGGACCATGTGCAGCCAAACTTGAATGTAGAAATGTGGTTGCAGCAGTACGTCCCCTCCTAACTGAAAGGATACCCATACTGTTACACTTAGAAATCACCGTTGTTATAATTATTGCTTTACTACACTATTTAACACCATATCTACCATAACGGGTGGACAAATCAAAACAGGAGATACATTCTGCTTTACTGTTTTGGGATGTTACTAAAACAAAGGGTTCTACTGCACTCAGTCTAAACCACCATGCTCAAACACCAGCACGTTTCCACTAAAGGTTATTTAACTTCACTAGAACTAATTACTGGACCCATTAAACACTTGAATTAAGAGTGGTCAACCCTCTAGCCAAAGGCAGTACAAGCACCATTATGAGTAAACAAGAGGATCAGCCCCATCAGCATGATGAGTAAGGGAAAGAGAGGGTCGGGGACATGAACAGAGATGAAGCAGAAAAGAGGGCTGGAAAAACTACAAGAAAATACTAAGCATCAATTAGGAGACACACATCACTAGCCATTGGAAAAAGGTGAACTGTAGACTTCCCATCAATGTTGCATTTGTGTTAGTAACTAGAAGACACCATTTTTTTTTTTGCAAAATCTTTGTCAATTAGAACAATTAAAAAAATTCCTGCACATGTAGGAACTAAGCAATAACTAATTACACCCTAAAAACAAACAATAGTTATAAGTCTGGTCTTCTAAGTGACTAAAAGCTTATGAGTACACCACATGGCCGACGGTATGTGTACACGCCTTCATTTTTCTCATCAGTGAGGTTGGCAATTTCTGCCATGTTGATTTTACACGTGCACAAAATCAAGTGCATAGCAAGATATAAATGCTAGAAAGAGATAAACAAAAACAGTAGAACTGCTTACAATCAAAACGGAAATGTGTAGAATCAAACAGGTCAACTACAAAAGTAGCAGGTCATACAAGCTCAAAGAGCAGGACCAACCAGTACTGAAGTGCCAACAAGAACTTTTGCATGACCCCTTTTAACTCACTACCAGCTTCTAAACTTCCTCTAACAGCAACATCTACAAGTACGAGGTGACCATGTGTGTACATGGTAACTGAGCCAAACAGCCACATACAAACCTAACATCACCAACCAGATATCCAACCAGTGTAGGCTGGAGTGCTGTAAAGCCCACAAAGACTGGACTGTAGAGAAGTGAAAACATGCATCACCATCCGACAGTGCCAGGAGAATATCACATACCCAAATGTGTAGTGCCAACAACAAGTGGAGGAAGAGGATAATATGGGCTGTTTAGTTCCACTAAGGGGAAACATTAATGCTACAGCAGGCAACTCTAAAGCAAGGTTCTTCAAATCCATACCAGTCTATTGTCTTGTCTAAACATAGAAATGATCAAATTGTACCACTGGCACTCAAGAGCTGGAACTCAGCTCTAGAGAGAAAGTTTTGGCAACAGTTTAGGGAAGGCCCTCTAATGTTTCAGCATGACCGTGCCACTGTGTACAAAGAAAGATCCATATAAAGCTGGTCTGCAGATTTCCGTGTAATCGTGTTTGACTGGCCTTCACACGGCCCTGACCTCAACCTTATTTGGGATGATTTGAAATGTAAACTGCAAGTGCCTGGCCTCACTGATGCTGTTTTGGCTGAATGTAAGTAAATAACTGCAGACATGCTCAACAATTTAGTGGAAAACCTTCCCAGAGGAATGGAGGCTGCTACAAAGAGGAAAATAATTCTATATTATTGCCCATGCAAATAAACAACTGTGTGTGAATGTGATTTTCAGATGTCCATTTACAGTTGGCCATGTACTAAATAAGGAGTGGTGTAACAGCTCTAGGGACAATCAATAACTCTGAGGTACTGATACATTTTAAAACTTGATTAATTATTTAATGCTAAGTTTAAAAAACTAAATACAAGGCCAAATGTTGTGAGTAAATCCACACATTCCACAAACTGATCCAAACAAAACATTTAAGAAAAAAGATTTAATTTTCAGAGCAATTGCAGTAATTAAAAGAAACTCAATCCAAATGACCAGCTAACTGAAGTTAATACCCACTTTCGTGAAAATGTTTACAAAATCAATACTCAAAACTCCTTCAAACCCAGGAAAAGCAACAACAACAAAAAACACACTATTATAAACTCACGGAGCCAGTTAATAATGTTCAAATGCAGTCTCTCTACACCTCCTGCACAGCTGAATAAATGAGCTGCAATTGGGTTTGGAAAAGATGGATGTGTGGTGAAAAAAACAACAGTAACGAGGTGAGACATAATTTAGCCAAACAAACATGTAGAATTCAGAATGCCTGCAGGTGCCCGAGGTAAGGAGCGTACCCTGTACGGCAGTAAAGAAGCAGAGAGTGAAAAGAAAGACGGAGAGAATAAGCAGAGAAAGGGCAAATGAGCAAGAGTGATGAAAAAGAAAAAGAAGAGAAAAGAGAGAAGACAGAGACAAAAGAAACTGAAATAAAAACGAGAGTGCCTCACTAAAGAGACTCTTTTTAATGCAGGTTTAACTACATACCTACATGTGCTATTTTTTCATACAAGTTCATCAGCGGTTTTCAGAACTCCTAATAACCTTCTTCGCTTTTAAATTCAGATTCAGAAAACTTAACTGCCTATCACAAGAGAGAGAGAAAATTATCCCCGCATTGATTTCATTCCATGAAGTCATTTCTCCAACTAGCACAAGTTTCTAATATTGCTTCCCAGCTTGGCTAAGGGCATCCTGAAGAGAAAGTGCTCACCTTGCTTGCGAACATCCTCCACAGCGACGATGAGTTCCTCCTTCAGGTCTTGGCTGTCCTTGGCAATCTGCTCACCCTTTTCCAGAAAGTTCTGCGTGGCTTGCTCCACGGACACGGCCAGAACATGAGCCTTCTTGGAGCGGCCCTTCTTCTTACTGGAAGGCCCTTTGTTGCTGGTGTTCACCAATGTAGTCACCTGTGTTGGAACAGTTGAAGACAGAAACGGTAACTAATGGGTCATGTAAAGGTTTGTGGGTTTCTAAGTAATGTAAAAAGAATTGTGGGTAATTTATCAATTTAGTTAACACTACCAGACATTTCCTATTCACATTTCCATTTAACCTTGGCACACTGTCCTGCAAAGAGGCATGTTTAAAGGAGACTTAGACTTAAAACAATGCCAAATAAATTACATATAAAATAATATTTTCCCCAGTCATGTTATCCTGGCTGCATTAAAATGGCTTAGCTGAAGAAGCCATTTTTTTAGCTTTAGACGTTGTATCTCAATGCTTCTGGTAGGGGTTAAGAGTAACGCTAGCCAAGGTTGACAACCTGATCCCTAATTAACTACTACATTCAATTAGGAGGCAACTCCAAATATGCCCCAGAATAGTGGACCCTTTAAAGAGCATTTTGAACTTGCTAACTGTGAATAAGAGAATGAATGAGGTAATTGTAAGCCAGGGTTTTGCATCTAAAAATCTAAAACACCTGATATAAATAACTTAATAAAAAAAATCATCCAGAGATATTATATCAAATAATTTCACTACACGGTTTAAGAAGTGAAGCTAGTTTTTCTGTAATTGACATTTTTCTGTGTTCTAGAATGCAAAGTATCCATTATACACTCAGAAAAAGAAAAACAAGTGCAATTAATCACAATAATGTGAACATCTTGTCATACTGGCAACCTCCATGCAAAGGCCAGTGCAGCATTCAATCAACCAATCAATCAGGCCACATTCCACATTCTGCAAAAGCTCCAAACGCTTTGATAGAAGACTTTGATACTCTCGTCTCAATTCATAAAATCATGAATCATTACTGTTTGATAGTAGAAAGGCGCTCTCTTATTTGCTTTGTATTATAAACGACAGCCCCACTGCTATTACATATTCTTTTACATCTCAGAGCTTGTCTCTTGTAGATCAGCTGCTCTTCTTCAGTTTGCTTAGCAACACTCAACTGAACTGAACTGCAAAAATGCAAAGCAGACCCTGAAGCGCAGTATAAGAGGTGAAAAAAAGGGAACAGTGAAAGTGCTGACCCAGGCAGAGAAATGAGGTGGCCTCAGCATCAGATGAGTGTGTTTGAAGACCTTAGACATTACAGTACAAGCAGGCTGATAGATATCAATACCTTTAGAGGTGGACAGAATCACATGCACTGTCCTGTACTGTATCAGCCAAACACACATGGAAGATATATATATATATATATATATTTTTTTTTTTAACATGAATATTTCAGGCATCAACATGCTGCATATTTCATCTACAGCCAGTTGCTTTTTTGACATTTTCACCACAGAGAAACAGTCTCTTCCATACAAAAAGGCTAAAACAGTAAATGCATCACTACTACACAGTGGTACTAGGAGGTATACAGTAGTGTTAAGCTTGTCACTACTGTAATCATGACCATTATGCATTTATTCTGTCACTTATCTGAGGATGCTGCCATCCTTATTGTAGCTTTTAGCTTGTTCTGTGACCCTACGTGCATCTGGATATTTTTCTAAACTCACTTTTTCTATCAGGTTTAAAATTGTTAACTGTAGACATTTTTTTTTAAATCCCTCCACAAAAGAATGTAAAAACAACTCTCTGCAGACCTCTCCAAACCTCTACACTAGGCACAAACATAACCTTTTGCAAGCACATCACGTCACTTTAACCCTCCGGTCGACTGACCAGTTAAATCAATCAACAGGACTGACACAGAGGAGATGCGGTCTGTGAGTCTGGTGTTAAGCTAGTGAGCAACTCCAGCAGTCAACAAACATGTTATAGTGGTTTCTGGCCTGAAAATGTACAACACAGTAAAGGTATAGGTCAAACGCGAGCTCGAGAACGTTGATTACTTCTCTGTCGCAACTGATGTGTTCAAGTGTCAACATGACTCCTTATATAAGCCTAACTGCACATTATCTGGCCATGCACTGGGCTCTTAAATCATGCTGCCACAATCTTGAAGTGAAAGTGACTGTTTGTCATTGTGAACACACTCAAGCACCACAACGAAATGTGACCTCTGCATTTAAACCATCACATGTGCACACGTGGAGCAGCGGGCAGCTACCAACAGCGCCCGGGGAGCAGTGTAGTGGGACGGTACCTTGCTCAAGGGAACCTCAGTAGTGCCCGGGCCGGGCCTCGAACCTGCGACCTTCAGGTCTCAAAGGCAGCGTCCTAACCACTAGGCCTCCACTGCCCACTTTTGCAGGTGGTTCTTGGACACACTAAATAGGTCTGAAGACAATCTCAGTCGTCATAGAGTGAAAGGTGGACTCATAGCAGCTGCATGCACACAGTGACACTTAAGAACAATGTAGCATGTCTAGTCCTCCTGACGTGCATATGTTTGAACTACGGGAGGAAACCGAAGATCCAGGTGAAACAACACACAGACAATGTGACAACATGCAAACTCCACCCAGAAAGAACTAGTTTCTGTTGCTGGGACTACTAGAATCATCATACAGGTATGATGATGTGCTTCAGGTTAAAAGCACATCAAGGAAGGACAACTGTTGAATCGATGGGGTCATGGACAACCGAGACTCACTGATGCATGTAATGAGTGAAGGCTAGCCTGTCTGGTTCGATCCCACATAAGAGCTACTGTGGTTTAAAAAGTGATGCTGCCTCTGATAGAAAGGGGTCAGAACACACAGTGCAGCACAGTCAGAGCTGTTTCAGCAGCAGGAGGGACCGACTCAGTAATAGCCAGGTGGTGTTAATGTTATGGCTGCAATGACATACGTTTAGTACTGGAAAAGAACAGTAATAACTGCAGACTTATAAGAGTTCACCGATTGGATTTGACAGGCTAGTGGTGCCCAATGGGAGAGTTTCTATAACCTTCAGGCCCCATGTTGTGAATGTTTAAAAGTGTCAAAAGTTTTTGGAAGAGCTGTCAAACCCAGTCATACAATCTCACAACCTTGAAAACCCTCTTTGTTATTTGAAAGGCACACAGAACTGTGGACTTCAGTGTTGCACATTGGCACAATCTGTAGCTACAGCTTCCTGAAGTCACTCATTTAAATGCTTGCAATTATGCATTGAATTTACACCGTAACATGCAAAAGTCTTAAACAGTTCAGAAAATCATATTTCATATTCACTGCAGTCTTTTTCCCCCCTTTTTTTTTTACTGTCTGTAGTTTTTCTTACATACGGCCCAGCTGTGAGGACTAAAAACCCCGGCGAGGTCTCCTTTATCTAACCGTGCACATGAAGGCATCCACCAATAAACAGCAAGGCTCTCTTAAATGTGCTAATTGCATGCAAATGAGATGAGGTCATTTCACTGTTCTACCCTTATTGTGGTTTATTACACGGTCCGCAGAGGCTCCTCACAAAGGCAGGAAACAATCACTTGGCTCTCATTATGCCCCGAAAAGATGAGAGAGGGCGAGAGAGTGGGAGAGAGAGAGAGAGAGAGAGAGAGAGAGAGGGGGAGAGAGTTGAGCAATGCCGAACATTCCGAGGGCTACGACTGCCCCCCAGGATGCTCGTGCTTCATGTTCGGTAGATCAGTGAACTGTAACACGGAGCCGACTTAGAATTAAAAGGAAGTAAATTACCTTAACCTTGGAGAAGCAGCAGTGCTACACCACCTCCTCAGCCTGTATTGATCTCCACCACACCGGCCTTTTCAAAGCCTTCTCATTATTGTGAAACTCTCTTTTCTTTGCAAGCTTATTAGCTTTTCTCTCTCCCTCGTCCACCGCTCTGCCCTTTCATTTCGTACACTGCACAGGTAAACAGCTAGGTACCTGGGTGGGGAAATAACCAGTGCAAGCTAACAACACAGGTGCTACAGCTTTGAAAGGTTCCAGGGAGGCTGAATTATTGACCATGGATGTGGATAAAGCATCACAGGAGCCCAACCAGCATACAGGACTGATAAACACATAAAATAATGTCACAAATATAAGTTTAAGCACCGTGTGGTCTATATATCTCATGATGTTTGGTGTCCAAGCACGCTAAGCACACTTCTTCTTCTCTATTATTCTGATTCGGCCCTTGAACGAATCGCCCAGACCAAACCGTAAGTCACACAGACATGGAACTTGGTGGATAGGTAGTAGTCCCTCCCGCTACTCAGGAGCAAGACATGGGCTCAATTGGCCTCAAGGCAGCGCTATTGAAAATGCCAACACTTTTGGCCTCCTAAACAAAATGTTTGCCAGACATGCTATTTTTTCTCCTTGGGTCAAGACAAACTAATTTGGCAGTTGGACCTTTGTGGCAAGATGGCTGCCATATGCTAATTAACCCTTGCAGAAAAATTGATATTATGGCTAAACATCTGTAACTCATCATCTCTTTGGCCGAAACAAATTTAACTTGATAGGCTTATGCTAGACATGATTCTAAGGATGCTTACCAATTTTGTAGTAATTATGTCATGTTCCTATCTCAGCATCTGTACATGCGTTCAATCTGAAATTTGGCATACTGGACAGGCTATAAGTGGAAACAAATGGGCTAATTGATGACTCTCAATTTATGGCCTCCATTAGCCAGTAAAAATAAATCTGAAGTGAACTGCATTAATAAGCTGTGCTCATTACATCTTATACAGTCAGTACCAAAGAAACACAGTCTCAGCTTGAACAGTCCATATAATGCCTGCTTATACTGATCAGCCATAGCATTAACACCACTGGCAGGTAGGGTAAAGTGAATGACATTGACTAGTTAATGTATAACATTGGCACCTGTCAGGGGGTGGCTATTAGGCAGCAAGTGAACAGTCAGTTCTTGAAATCTATGTGTTGGAAGCAGGAAAACTGGGTAAGTGGAAGCATATTGCAATGACTAGACAAATATGTCTAGAGCATCTCCAAAACAGCAGGTCTTGCAGGGCATTTCCAGTATGCAGTAGTACCAAAAGTGATCCAAGAAAGGACAACCAGTAAACTGGAGACTGGGTATAAGGCGTACTGAAGGTTAGCCTGTCTGATCTGATCCCACCCAAGAGTTACTGTTGTTTAGAAAGTGATGCTGACTCTGATAGAAAGGGGTCAGAACGAGCACAATCTGACACTAATGACAGCATATGGCATGTAAACGTCATGGTGATGTCAGTCCTATGAACAAGGTTCAAGAAAAGTGATGGTTTATGAGCATGTGCAAGTGCGTATGTTACTTTCTACTAGCAACAAGGTTACTCTCAGGCCAGTGGTCATTGGGACCAGTGCCCAGGAGAATCTGACTGCCAGATCATAAGCCTTGAGGTGGCCCAAAATACATGGGACCATCCACAGCAGATGTAAGTATTAGATAAACAGCCATTAAATATCTACAAATGGCAAAAAGTGGGTAAAACTGTGCTTAGCCTTCTATATAGTGTGACTTGAAAGAAAAAAAGACAAAATTATGATTGAAATCCTACAACCCATTGATAAGTAGTTTCACAAGACCAATATCTGTTCCTGCTTACTCTGAAACAGGTCTGATGATGCGAAAAGAGCTAACTGGTTAATAAGATGATCTAACACTAAGTAACATAAGGTATGTAGCATCATCTGTTTCTGATGTGTTTTTTATTGTATTTGTTTGCCCAGTATGTGATATGAAAAAAAGTGTAATTGAACATTATGCACAGGGAACATCAAAACTAGAAAGGCTAGTACAAAAAAAATGTAAGTAAATTAAAAAATATATATCAAATATTAAGATGTTAGCATTTTTTCTAGCATTTAAATATATTGATTACATAAGCTCTGGCCACCGGGACAGAGAGGCATAAAAAATGACGATTTTCATTTGTGAAATGTAGGAAAAAAACACGTTGGAATTGTAGAATTGCTGTTAGTCATTAGCAGGCTAAGAGCCGCCAAACGGCATCAAGTGGGTTTTAAGACTTGGGCCAAGACTGTTGAGTGTCGGAGCAAGAAGCATACGCTGAACGTGTGGAGAAAATGCAGCAGGGCTAGAAACGTTTCAGCAGCATCTGACTAAGATATCACGTTATTACTTCTGGTTAATTGGCCTTAATGAAGTATAAGGGTTCTTCTAAATTCCTTAGATCATGGCCATTACAGCCGCAGTGTACACTGACGTAGAGCTTCAGCTTTGAATCGTATTCCTAAACTGGCTGAAGCACTGACGGCCTGCAGATACTCTGTAATATTAAAATGACTCTTCCACTTCATTACCACTCTACACCACTGCAAGAATTTAGTGCTTACCAAGCTCGAATGCAACCAATTCATGATGGTAATTAGTTGATGAGCTGAGTCAGACGCGTTGAATCAGAGAACACAGTCAATTCTATGCTGTGGCCCCCTAGGCCTTGAAACTATCATCACATGCTCAGAGGTAACCCCCCATTCACTGATGATCAGTAGTCATTAACCCAAAGAAACATAATTGTTTTACTTACATAACATGTCTCAAAGCCTTCTCATGCTCCATGTTGGAGGAGAACAGCTCCAAAATGAGAAATGCATACGTAATCTCGTAATTTCTTTTATGTTTGTGCACTTCAAATGACTACAGTGGGTAAAAGGTGCTATATAAATACATTCACTTGCCTTGCCTTGCCTCACCACAAAGCCGGCTTTCATGATATGGCTTTAAAAACCTCAGAGTGGTGCTTCAAGCTTAAGCTTGGGTCTTAATAACGGCCATATCCAGAGAATATTATCAATGATGTGTCAGAAACCCAGCAGACAGGGCCTAAGGCACATACTACTCATCCATTCATTAACTACAGCTTCGTCTGACGCTCCTTCAGTAGACTTTCTCTCTTTGAAACCTCCTCTGCTTTCAGACAGGTAACAAGCCCAAGGATCCTCCTTTTGGCTGGCTACGAACACATTCTCCCATTGATTGTGTTATTTGTGGCTGAACAGGCAAACTGTGACAACGTGGTCAAATTTTGCGCCTCGAGAAACAGATTTCACGACTGCAGGCACCTGCAGATTTCATGCATTTATTATTAGCCTCGCAGGCCAACAAAGGCTGGCGCCGAGCAACAAATCCACTGTGACCTGTTGAAAATAGTTACGGGAGCCTCTACAAGTCTACAAACCAAGAACCGTATTAGCGTCATGCTAATTAATTGGGAATAAACTCTAGAAATGTCATCTTGGTGGCAGGAGAGGGAGCATGGAAAACCACTGAGAGCATAAATCTCTCAAACGTATCTGAGGTGCTGTTCACGGCTTGTGGGACTTGGTTTTGTTTGTGTGTCTTGGGCAGTCGGATCACAAGTGGACAGTGCTAAATAAATGACCATCAAGACACACTGTGATCTGATCACTCAGGCCACTCGAAGAGGTTGCCTGGGACACATGCGAGCACATATCTATTGTAGTGTTAACGCTAATGCATCCTGATGCATCTCCAACAAGGACATCACAGTAAAGTATATGTGGCAGTGCACCATTTCTCACTGTCTGCTATCCACGCGCCATTGTGTTTTATAGGCACAAGGTAAGTTACCGATGACCTGTTCATAGTCTGTTTTTCTACAGTATATTTTTCTAAATATTTTTTATTACCTATATTTAGTTTTCTTAATTTCTTTTAATTTTATTCTAATTGTTATTTGTTATATTTAAATTATATCTTGAATTAAGTGTTAGGAGCATAATATAATATTGCACTTCGATAACTTTGTATGTGATGAATAAACAACCTTGAATCTTGAATTAAATCTTAAATCAAGGCTTGAAAAAATAAAGAGGAGCAGCATAAAAAAACTGAACAGAATTTTGCATAGTGCAAGGCGAAAGACAACGGTAGCAGGTCTAGAAGTGACTGGATGTATAACTTTCCCATTGGTTAAAGTGATGCGTGATCCATTGGTTTGCACTATGGAAGGAGAAGTGTTGAATTCTGCTGAGTGATCTCCAGCTGCACAGTTGACTCTGTAAATAATAATGAAGCTCTGCTGCAGCATTTCCCTAAACAACAGTCCCACCGTGTTGTACATATTTTAATTCTGAGAACTGGGCTGTTAAGCTGAGATTTTCACATTGTTGGACATTTTTTACTGACAAAATACAGTAAAATTTTGTTGTAAATTCCCTCTAAGCTTAAATGGATGTATATGAACTGTACATATACTGTATTTTAACACTCCTAAAGTTAATTAACAAAAAAGGACTGTATATTAATTCAAATTTACTGCATTTCACTGTATTCCACTGATTATCAATGTAATTTCACACATTCACTTTATTTTAATTATAGTAATTACTAAGATCAAATACAGTACGCCAGAACAACTATAGTTAGTATAGATGCAGTATATACTATAGTTTTATAGTTTTAAATGTTTAAAATCAAGTTATCAAACTGAATTTTTGTGTTAAAATGCAGTAAAACTAATAAACGTATTTAAAATCAGTTACAGAGCTGTCATTTTTGAGAAAGCAGTTTTTAGTCTGGCTTTTTAACCATTTTTTTTACACTTTGGAAATACTATGTAGAGACATGTGTAAGAGGTGTGTCAGCTGCAAAATTGCCCAAGACACATTTATAGCCAAATGTAAACATGTGTATTGAGTTAAATGGGAAATGGATAATTGTATATATACATATATATATATACATATATAACCATATCTGCAACCACTTTTCAAGCTTTGAGAGGCAATAAATGCTTTGAACCTCTGGTTCCTATTATCACCACTGTGCAAAATTTAAAGTAAAAAATATTTTTTACAGTGAACTATTTTACATAAAAACTGAATAATTCTTTTTTCCATCTGAATGATTTAATCATGACAAATGTTTCTGGAAAATTATCCTCTTTGACTGATTACAGTGATCTGTTATTGGTGCTGCTACTTACTGGCTACTAGTTTCCATTCATCCTGAGCAAGCACATTTCGCACGAGCTATTCCTTTAACACTAAAGGAGGGTCAGTGGTGCTCAAAGCCAAATCTACTTAAAGCTAACCCAGAAATCAGTGAAGGCCACAATCACGTCCAAACAGACAAAGTCTCATATAGCATTAGCCTCCAGCCACGTTCTGATTTGATCATCCCTTCCCTGAAAAGTGCCACCTCCCATGACTTTTTCCAATTTTTAGCTCATAACACTAAATTACAGTCTCTGACTCCGGCGACCCCAAATGAATTCACACGCGGAGAATGAAAATGTGTACACACACCGAAAGGTCACCCGTTACATCAGTGACTGGGGATTGGTGGTTATGTGGGGAAATTATATTTACATCTTACTGGAGAAGAAGGGGGGGGGGTGGAGGGGTGGAGGAAGGGACAGATTGAGCAAGTGAGAGAGAGAGAGAGAGTCATGTCTTCACAGTCAATGGAAGGCTAATGGGGGAGGGGTATTGCATCAGGGGATTCATTAAGGCATTCCTAGGCGTCCAGTGTTGGACTGAGAAAAAGAACGTGTGCTGACAGAGGCCGACCACAAAAGACAATTATCCGAAATGGAAGAATATGAGGTAAACTAACCAGATCCCAAGGCGAGGAGGGGTTGGGTGGAGGGTGACAGTCCACATGGACTTAATTTGAGAGGTCAGGGTGGGTATGTGGCTTTGAATTCCCACCACTTCGAAAGCAAACACAGATGATTGTGGCATGCTAACGAAAACTGGGACTTACACTGATTCATTTGAAGTCGTTTTTCTTATTTTTTCCATTCATGGAACATTGCAATTTCACTGCAAGGGACAGCTGACAGATCAAGATGCCATTGCAATTTAGGAGTTGGTGTATGTACTGGCCATATAATTGTGTGGAATTTATCCTCATCTGGGAAAGTACGGAAAGTGGCTATATGTCATTGTGAACACCCCCCATCACACAAAGTGCGCCACAACGAAATGTGACCACTGCATTTAACCCATCAACACCTGACACAGCGGGCAGCTATCAACAGCACCCAGGGAGCGGTGTAGTAGGATGGTACCTTGCTCAAGGGTGCCTCAGTGGTACCTTGGTCAGGACTTCTGATCACAAAGGCCAGATGCAGCAAAACACACCCAAACTAGAACACTCCCACCACCATGTTTCACAGATGGGATAGGGTTCTTATGCTGGAATGCAGTTTCTCTTTCTCCAAATGTAACATTTTATATACATAAAAAATATATTTTGGCTTTATACATCCATAAAACATTCTTCCAGATTACTTCTGGCTTGTCCACATGATCTAACAAAAACTTTAAATGGGCTGAAATGTTTTTGGGGGAGAGCAGTGGCTTTCTCCTTACTACCCTGCCATACTGGACTATCACATGCCCTGCAGTTGGAGTTATCCTGTATACCACCAATGAACACACATGTGATGGAGCAAGGGGGATGCATTTTGGTCATTTGGCTAACAAGGGGGTGGCACCCCCCTTAAATATATAGGATATGGGCCCAATTTGAAAACCTGAAGCATTTACCTGTCAACAACACTGACTATACTGTATATTTGGACAAAATTGTGTTTTTTCCATCAATAAAAGCAACAACTGTAAATCACACCCCAGACACTTTACCAATAATATCTGTTTCTATATGTGTCCTATGGCTCCAATCACACAGTAGTTTCCTCTTATTTAAAAAAACCAACATGGTGATGAATTGTTGAGACAGAAAATGAACCAAACTGATACTGGAAGCACCTAGCTCTATATAACATGCTCATTTCAGAGGAGGAAATGTATGTGGGGTCCTGAGGTAATTTCCCCATGTACAGACGCATTTAATGGTTTTATATCCGTCAGGATCGGCCATGTCAGTGTTTTTCTTCCAACTCCCCTGAGAAAATTACAGGCTGAATTACCTACCACTTTAGTCCCGTCCGGAAACTCTTTTTCCCTTTCCATGAATTCCCAGGCTGGTGTCGCTTTGTGCTGAAATTGTTTTTTTTGTTCTCTGCTCCTCATGGTTTTTTAGCCTCCCTGTCATTTGGTAATTAGTATCCAAGTAAGTAAAAGCTTAGTTCTACCTTAGTAATAACTAAAAAATAAACCGTAAAATATATATTTTTAGTGGAGCAGTGCAGTGGTGGCCTACTGGTTAGGACATTGCGCTGGGGACCTGAAGGTTGCAGGTTCAATACCCGGCTCAGGCACTACTGAGGTGCCCTTGAGCAAGGTACCATCCCAATACTCTGCTCCACGTCTTGGAAGTCGCTTTGGATAAAAGCGTCAGCCAAATGAGTAAAATATATATTAATAGCAAACTAAGAGAACAGAATTTGTGTTTTACATTCTGTCAGTTTATTATTTGATGTTCTGCAAACTCAAAATTCAGTCAGTCAGGACACAAAGGTTTTTACAGTGGGTGACGAACATCACAGAAAATACAACCCACTAGAAACCCACCCTGCGGCCATCAATGAGGGTATTTTTTAAGATGTTCAACTAATTTGGGCAGTGGAGGCCTAGTGGTTAGGACATTGCCCCTGTGAACTGAAGGTCGCAGGTTCAAGTCTTGGCCCCGTCACCACTGAGGTACCCTTGATCAAGGTACCATCACGCTACACTGCTACATGTGTCCACATGTACACGTGTGATGGGTTAAATGCAGAGGTCACATTTTGTTGTGGTGTTTGAGTGTGTTCACAATGACAAATAATCACTTTCACTTAATAACTTAGTGGTGCCCATCTCTGATGCTGGAGGGTTGGTGTCCAGTGAAACTGGATGATTTTCTTGCTCAAACACACCTAGTTCAACTCACCTATTTGCCAGGTTAGGTGAGTGTGTTTGAGGAGAGGAACTACCAAACTGTGATGGTCACTGGCCCTCCAGGACTGCAGCTACTACCCCCCACCCCCCTGGCATATATGGACTGACTTTCTCAGCCAGGAAATCCATGTCAGTGCTTTCTCAGCTAGGAAAACTACATCACTCTCATGAAGGTCTGAAGTGCAGGCCCCCTTTAAAATATGGCAAAATAGGAATGCAAAGCTGTGGGGGACGTCTTATTCCCAACGGGGGGGCTGCTGAGCATGTTGTGTCATTTACGACAATTGTTAAAAGCACCTGTTTTTTTTTTTTACAGCCAGCAGGTGAAATCGCACAAATGCAAAACCTCACAAAACCGTCCCCAAGCCTTCATCTGAACTCCACACCTGATGCATGCGACTGGCCAGCTCTGTGCAGGAACTAAACTCTGAAGCAGTAAATCTGGAATGCTGTTCACACAAAGGTGTGTGAGTGTGAGTGTGTTTGTCTGTGTGTGTGTGTCTGTGTGTTCTATAGCAGAAGGGCAGGCCTTGGCTCGCCACCCCAAACAATGGAATGTGTCAGGTGTCACAAGTGTTTGTGCAAGTTTGTGTGTGTGTGTGTGTGTGTGTGTGTGTGGTTCGACCCCACTGTGAATGTACATGTGTCCCCTTGTTTTCACATTCTCTTTCCTATCCTCTCTACAGCTGATGCACACACACACACACACACACACACACACACACACACGCACACACACACGCGTCAATCATCCACTAATTCTGACAGGATGAGAGATGTATGCAAACAAGTGGGCAGTCAAGGATGGTCTATGTCACGTCACGTCCATGTCCTTCACACTCTGGCATGCCTGTACGTGTGTGTGTGTGTGTGTGTGTGTGTGTGTTTTTTTTACCTGTTTTAGACCTTGATGTAACTACTGTGTGGGGGTTTGGTTTATTGGGGCTATTGTATGAATGTTTGCTGAGCTCAGGTGGATTTGTATCCATATCAGGCTCATATTTCTTATTGTGAAATGAACAATCCTGTTATTGGGGAACTGTCTGTGTCCCACTGACATTACAGTCACAGTGTATTTGTGTAAAGTTACATTAAAAAACACTTTAAATATGTAAAATGTTCTTTACTTTACTGTTTTAGTTTTGCTGACAAAACATTTGGCAAATTTGATCTATTAACCACATAAAGAACACTATCAGAGTTGGTTTTTCATTGATGATGCTCTTTTAAGACAGATTAGCTTGCTAGCCGTTAAGCTTAGCTGTTGGCCGATGTCTAAGTTAGGCTGTGTTGAGATGTTTTAGTAGATGTTTAATTTTACAACAGTGACAACCTGAGCCGACGCTCAGGGCAAACACCGCCCTTGCCTGACAGCTGTCACCAATGAAGGCAGGTCAGGGAGACATGGACATTGCTAACCACACCTAACTGCAATAACCAATAAGGCTCAGGGGGACTTCCAAAATGTTCTGGCCCCAGAGGAATAGATCTGGACACCCCTGTTTTATGGTGTTGCTCACTTTAATGATATCAGTGCATAATCATTAGACGTGAAGCCGTGGCGTCGTTAGGAACTTTATTTGGTGTCTAGGTGGTGCTGGTCAAAATCTTGGTTTGGAGGTTGGGGCAGAATGTTCTCAGGCTTGGTTGAAATTTTCAGACGTTGTGAAGATAAAGTTAAAGTGACTGTTTGTCATTGTGAACACACTGAAGCACCACAACACAATGCAAAATGTGCATTTAACCCATCACACGTGGAGTAGTGGGCAGCTATCAGCAGCGTCCGGGGAGCAGTGTATTGGGACGGTACCTTGCTCAAGGGTACCTCGGTGGTGCCCGGGCTGGGACTTGAACCTCTTACCTTCAGTTTACGAGGGCAATGTGCTAACAACTTGGCCTCCACTGCCCTAAAATGCCCTAAAAGAAGCAGAATAAGCCAGTGCAACAGCAAACATGGGGTCACAGGATCTCCTTGCGTGACATCTCTGCCATAGTGTGACTGGATTCGAAAAACACATGCGTCAGTGCACGCCTGGCAGTGCATAGGCGACATTTGCTAGGGCCCTTGCGGGCCTCTGGAACGATGTGCCCTGCCAGGGAATGTGCTTTGATCTCGCTGCAGTCCATAAAATATCCAGAGACAGTAACACAGAGGCCAGGGGTGTAAAAAAAATAGTTTGATTCACTTACATGCCTTTAGAACTACCCGAGCGATATAGCTTTTATAGTGTAATATGAGTGAGTGTGTCTGTGTGAGTGTGTGTGTGTGTGTGTGTGTTTGTGTTTAAGAGAGAGACAGAGCGAGAGAGACAGACGGAGATAGAGGCTGACTAAGAAAGACACAGAATGTCAGAGATTGCCAAGGAGGGAGAAATTGCAAAGAGAGGGAAGTAATTCAGCCTACCTGTCGGATCTCATTCCAGCAGCTGCCAGCGGTTCTCGCTCGTGGAGAGCTGACACACTCCTGTCCCTGTATGAAGCTCCCAGCCGTAGTCATCTGCCCTTAATAGTCTTCAGACCGAATGACAGTGCCAGTGTTTGTCATTGCTTTCACCGCTGTATTCATTTCATGCTTAGTTTAAGGCCACGATCCTGCACCCATTAGCATTAACATCGATAGCCACAACTGCTCGGATGCAGGAAGCGTCACTTGCTAATAATTTTAGGCGGTTGGATGGAAGATACTGGTATTAAGAAATGGGATGCATGAGGTTAAGGAAATCTGACTTGCAAAGGTAGAGAGGACCTGTTTCTTTATAGTAGAGTTTATGGAGAGGATTTAAAACAAATCATGGAAAGGTCATGCATTGGACCATGGTGGCCTAGTGGTTAGGACCTTGCCCTTGTGACCTGAAGGTCGCAGGATCAAGTTCAGGTCCGGGCACCACTGAGGTTCCCTTGAGCGAGGTGCCGTCCCACTAGTGAAGTGAAAAGTGAAAGTGACTATTTTGTCATTGTGAACACACTCAAGCACCACAACGAAATGCAACCTATGCATTTAACCCATCACACGTGCACACGTGGAGCAGCGGGCAGCTA
>JBBPDA010164414.1:3691-18074 GCA_037974385.1 Arnoldichthys spilopterus | reverse complement strand
ATTCTGTGTGTTTACCTGTGGGGGGCAGTAATCAGACAGTCCAGACTGTAATTCTGTGTGTTTACCTGTGGGGGACAAATCCCATTTTGTTTTGGTGCATTTTATGTGATGGAGTGTGTTCACAATGACAAATCTACCAATAACTATCAGTTATTGATAAATTAGCCCTCCTGCCCAATGTTTATGCCCAGTCGTCACAGATGAGCATCTCTGCATGCTGTACTACTCATATACAGGCTCAGTTCTGCAGGACTGAGTGTTGATTCTCATGCTGTCTGGCAGCAGAAACACACACACACACACATTCTTGAAAAGGTGATAAAATGTGCCATAAATCATTCTGTATGTTTGTCTAGACTCCTAATAAAATCCTGAACTCCACTGGCTCTGGACCCTCCTGCCCCTTTTGCACAGTCGCCAAGGGAAACCATGAGAAGCGAAGGAGTGAGGAGACAGAGGAGAAAAAGGGAGGACAGCAGTGAAGGCAGTGGAGTGAGCTGAGGGTCAGTTACGGGTAAGCAGCCGCTCCTGAAACCCGTCCTTACTTTAACCCCAGCTACCGTTTGAGTCACCCCCCAGCCCTCTCCATCTCAGAGCAGCTGACCGCAGGGACTGGGCTGCAGGACGGGCTGCCAGAATGAGCTTATCCCAACATGCTCCTTCACATGCTTCTGGTGTACAATCTGGCAACCTTGCCTGTCCTCCCCTTTACCCTGCAGCAGTTCCCTCAAGATAAGACTGCAGCTACAACCTTTATATCAGAGTCAGCATTCACTTTTTAAACCACAGTAGCTCTCCTGTGGGATCAGACCAGACAGGCTAGACTTCACACCCTACATGCATCAGTGAGCCTTGGATGCCCATGACCACCAGTTGGATACAGTAGGTACTAACTACTGCACACCTGGAACACTCCACAAGACCTGCCGTTCTGGAGATGCTGTGAGTCAGTCATCTAGTCATAACAATAAGACCCTTACGGCTGCCAATTTTTCCTGCTTCCAGTCCATCGACTTTAAGACCTGACTGTTCACTTCCTGCCTAATATATCCCACCCCCACCAACAGGTGTCACTGTAATGACAAAACTAATGTGGAGCGAAGCCACATAGGTGGGGATCAGCGATACCGGCTGACGGAGAGACACTCATGGAGGTCAGCACCTTGTTTTGGACAGCTCAGAAGCACTTGACCTGTAGGCGGCATCTTCCCAGGAAAGAAAGAATGGTAGAGAGAAGATGCGGATGCCAGCACCTGGTCACACCATCTGCGTAACGTGTTGTTCTCCCTCTCTCTTTCTGTTGTTTTCTTCCCTCTTCTCAACACAGGAGACTAAGCTCCTTCAGGAAGCACAGCCTCCTTGCTGCTGAGCCAGATGGACTGTGCTTCCTCCCCGGTCAGCCTCACCACACCCAGCCTGCCCCAGGACCTATTCTCTTACTCTACCCCTTAATCTTCCCCCTTACATGAACTGTCAAGAAACCTCCTTCCCTTCAGCATAAACCTGTGTCTGACACCTGCCGTCACCCCTGTCTGGTCCAACACTAGATAGTCAATGTTATTCATTTCAGCTGTGAGTGGTGTTAATGTTATGGCTGATAGGTGTAATCTGCTTAACCATCCAGCACCCCCACCACTCTAAAAGCCTTCCTGCATCCATGTGCTGTTGGTATCTGAATGTGCCTCAGCTGCTCCTACACCAGCGACAGGTCCGTTGGGACCCTGTGTCCAGCCCCTTCATTCCTTAGCGGATACTACGGAAGAGAAGAGCTGCAGAAGTGTGAAGACCTGTTGGACAGAAGCTCTAAGAGAAAACAGGACTTTATCCAGCTCCTAGCAAATCATTCTCCTGCTCATTATGTAGAGGAAACAGCCTTAAACCAGACGTTCAGGTTTTGGATAGTGAAAGCTTTGGATTCGGAATCAAAGAGCCCCGTTCGTTCCACTGGGTGGTTACTTCTACAAATTAGAGCTATTGCAGGTGCTGACAACTGAAACTCTGCTGGCCAGCTCTGCTCGCTCGGAGGTTTTCCACCGCTGTTGCAGGAGAAAGCAAACAGTGAAGACGTGTGGCAGCAAGGGTGAGACCTGACTGTCGTTTCTGATCATCACACAGTGTTAGCAGGTTTTGCTGTGCGAACGGGAGAATGGGACACAACCCAACAAGGGGTAAAACCTAATCATCATCAGGTTTAGTAAATGAAGTAGATGATGAGATCCCAAAAAGGCACACAAACACAAAAATACCCCATTTATTTATTGAAGAAAATGATCCACTATTACAGATCTATGAGTGTGCAAAAGTAAGTGAACCTGTGCTCACAGTATGTGGTGTGATCTACTTGTGCAGCAGATAAAGATTTCTGGTATCTGTTGATTATCATCGAGTTTTGGTAAAGACGTTCCGATTCATCAATGCAGCCTGTCCTGGCCCAGATACAGCAAAACAGGCCCAAACCATGATACTACCACCAACATGTTTTACAGATGGGTTAAGTTCTTATGTTGGAATGTAGTGCTTTCATTGCGCTTCTCATTTAAACCAAACAATTTTGGCCTCATCCATGAACAAAACAGTTTCTTCTGTTGATTGGCAGACTCATTAGAGATGGTTTTTGTCAGATGCACCAGTCACGTGACATCTAGATGGTTAAGGAAACGACTCACATAAGGTATATAAACAGGAAATAGGTACCAACTGGCACTCAGACATTGAGTCCCATGCCTACTCGTCTCAGCCTTCTCTCTACTTCCTGTTCTTCGGACCGTGAGTACTCTGATTCTATTGGGAATCTTATCTCCACAAGCGGAGTGTTCACAGATCAACTGTGTGGGTTACCTGCTCGTTCGCTCACTCTCCCCGACTGGGCTTTTCCCTTACGCTACACGGGCTACTCCTCAGTTCATTTTGGTCGTCAACCGTGACAGTTTTGAAATTCCATTTTCATGTGCTGGGAAGATCAGACTTCCATAAACATGTGCTGGGAAGATCAGACTGTAACATTTCTGGAGTGATAGGAAGTAAGCGCGAGTTTAATGCTTAGAAGATTTATTCTTAAATAAATAAATAAACAAAACCAAAACACAAAGAACAGAAAGACTAACTTAACTCACGAGGGTGCAAACAAGACAGGGTATTCCAAACAAGAACAGGATCTTCAGGAAACTTTCCAATGTCACCATTCCAACAATCAACATGCAAAATACAACAATAACCCACAAAGACTGAGACAAACACAAGGGAATATATGGCGAACATGATACAAGGAACACCTGACAGGAAACGAGGAACAGCTGACGAGGGCGGAGACAAGGCGGGGCAACGATCACATGACACAAATCACACAGACCAGACTAATAGAACACAGAGACATGGACCAGACAACACAAGGAACACTACAATCCTTACACAGACTTCGACAGAACCCTGTTCTTTAATAAAACAGAGCGCTACTCACACCTGTTCATCATCCCATTGATTGAAAACCCCTGACTCTAATTTCACCTTCAGATTACCTGCTAATCCTAGAGATGCAGTTACATTTGCACACTTACAGATCTGTAATATTTGATAATTTTCCTCAATAAATAAATAAATGTCCAGGTATAATATTTTAGACTCATTTGTTTACTCAGGTTCTCTTTATCTACTATTGGGACTTATGCTTAAACATGATCGCGATAAAAAAAAAACCTTTTCTAAATTGTTCACAAACTGTAAAACACCCATACACCGACCGGCCATCAGGTAAAAAGCAACTGCCTAATTTGGGCTAAATTGCGTGCTTCCCATTAGCGCCACCAAAACAGCTCAGACTAGTCCAGCACATGTCAGAAATGTTTGTTCAGATTGAGATCTGGGGGAATTTGGAGGCAGAGTTGACACCTTAAACTCTTTGTCATGTTCCTCAAACTGTTCCTGAACAATGTCTGCAGTGAGGCAGGGAGCTTCATCCCCACTGCCATTAGGGACCACAGTCATCATGAATGAGGTGAACTTGGTCTGCAGCAATATTTAGGTTGGTGCGTGTAAAAGGAACAGGATGTAGATTTAGGAAGCTGTGAATGGTCAGTAAAACTTGATCCATCTGAGATGAGTGTTTGTGATGAGGTGGTTCTAAAGTGCAGGCTTTTATAAGGGCGTTTTGGCTCGAGCGGATTCCTGCCGAGATGACACTGACTTCAGTTCAGCCAAGACTGAGAAAGAATCCGAACCAGCAAAGAGCTCTCTAATGAAGTCAAGAGGAAGAGAAGATTTGCCATATGTGTCTCATCACTACATGGCACACACAGGCCGAGGCAGAGAGTCATGAATTACCCAGAGCCGCTCAGTGGGGGAGGCTCTTCACACTGAACACACAGATCAAACAGGGTTAATGTGGACTACAGCTGTGGACGTGTGTGAGCTGTGAGAATGAAATGAGCTTAATTCAGAACGAAAGAATTTCCCTTAAGGTCGACCATCAGGGTGTGATATAGTAATAAAAATCGACATGAAATTTATATATTAACTGCTTATAACTTATATTTGATTATCAAGCAGCACAAAATGCTCCTCTTTAACAATGACAAAATAATACTTCTCAGAAAAAATACCCCAGTAGTCCCAAATTAAAGATGAACTATGTTGTTAATAATTCACTTATATATTTATTAGCTCTAAAAACATTAGTTATTATGTATTGAAAAAATCAAGACTGGAATTAGTAATTCATCACAATGTTAACTGATGATTTAGCTTGTCATTGGTTCAGAGCTTAACTTCTCATTAACTGTATATAAACTGTTTATTACACTTACAATAAACACTAACTGTATATAAACAGTTTTACACTGATAATGAACACTAACTGTTTATAAACTTTTACAATAATAATGAACACTAACTGTATATAAACTTTTACACTGATAATGAACACTAACTGTATATAAACCTTTACACTGATAATGAACACTAACTGTATATAAACAGTTTTACCCTGATAATGAACACTAACTGTTTATAAACTTTCACACTGATAATGAACACTAACTGTATATAAACAGTTTTACACTGATAATGAACACTAACTGTTTATAAACTTTCACACTGATAATGAACACTAACTGTATATAAACATTTACACTGATAATGAACACTAACTGTATATAAACAGTTTTACACTGATAATGAACACTAACTGTTTATAAACTTTTACACTAATAATGAACACTAACTGTATATAAACAGTTTTACACTGATAATGAACACTAACTGTTTATAAACTTTTACACTGATAATGAACACAAACTGTATATAAACTTTTACACTAATAATGAACACTAACTGTATATAAACTTTTACACTGATAATGAACACTAACTGTATATAAACATTTACACTGATAATGAACACTAACTGTTTATAAATGTTTGCACTGATAATGAATATTATATACAAACATTACACTGATAATGAACACTAACTGTATATAAATGTTTGCACTGATAATGAACAGTAACTACCGTATATAAACATTTACACTGATAATGAACACTAACTGTATATAAATGTTTGCACTGATAATGAACACTAACTGTATATTAACAGTTTTACACTGATAATGAACACTAACTGTATATAAACAGTTTTACACTGATAATATACATTAACTGTATATAAAATGTTTAACACTGATAACGAACATGCAGCCCTCTAACTAAGACACTAAAGCAGAGCAGACATATAATCAGTCAGGCCGCTGCTGGACGCTGCTCTTGGTGATTCTGTTATAAGACCCCTGAAAGCTGCCAGCACTGAAAGTAATGCTGCTGCCTCATCTTTTCCAGGTGTTGTGTCCTGGACAATGGCACAAAACACAAACACACTCATTGATGTGGCAATGAATGACATCTCTTCCCAATGCAGCAAAGTCCTGAAGAAGCATCTAAGCATGTTTGTGGAGACTGTGAGGAAAAAGATGGATGCCAGGGTTGTTGTCTTCTACAGGAGGCAGACCACCTTGTGGGACTGACCAGCCTTTTTCAGCTAACCCACCCTGATGAGAACATGGAGAAGGTGTTGCTCCAGGGAAAGCAGTGTCTACAGTGTGACTTGGTGCCGGTTGTGATGTCAGAGAGGCTAAATCTGTTCTAAATCTATGAAAAAGTGGGCGTCTTTAATCCAGGGGTGTGGGAAGGTGGATCAGAGCCAGCCTTCCGGATCAGTTTGTTGAGCCTCTTGGGGTCTGCCACCCCAGCAGGCCACAGCGTAGAAGTTGGCACTGGCCACCACGGACACATAGAGAATCCGCAGCATGGTGTTGCAGACCTTAAAGGATCTGAGCCACCAGTCCATACAGTTGAGCATGGGGTTTCATAACGGGGCCCAAATGCAAGGGGGAGCTAAGGGACACCACCTTTTCACTCAGGGTTCGAACCGGCGCTGCGGTATTTGCAAGGTGAGTGCACTGAGAAGGGTGCACTGCGAAACTAGACAATCTAGGAGGCCCTGTACTGAAAAGAGGTGGAAAAACAACGCTGCAGCAAAAAGTGGAGGAGTAAACCGCTTTCCACTGATGCAAGATGTAAACACGGTGCGGTAGCTAGCGTAGCTCGCTAAATGTTAGTAGGCACCATGCCAGCCACACCTGCCACCAGGGGCAATGACTCCTCCCTGCCCTGTGGAACAACCACACTTATAAGGGCTTCATCCCAGGTGGCACACACAAGCACAGATTGCCCACACCAGGCTAGGTGTCGCCACCACCTCTCAACCGCCCCCTGCTGGCCCGCCCAGGCACTAACCCTTACAGGCCCGGCTCTCACATTATATAATATTATGTGGAACGTTTAAGCCCGAACTGCTTTTTGAATAAGGTAGCAAATCAGAACAGAGCTAAATTACATATATGTGTCTTAAAAGCACAGGAACAGTCTGATCAGTTGTAAGGAATAAAGAAAATCAGAAAATGATTAAAATACATCTGGAGTAGAACATACAGTAGAACCGAAAGACATGGCCCCTTAAATATGACGTTATGCTGGAGTTCGGCTCCTCTAGAACATTGTTCTCCATCTGAATCACCAGAATAAACCTTTAACTGAATCTGTATTCTGAGCCATGCAGTTTTCTTTTACCCATGTCTGTCCTGCCTTAAATCAGCTTGGTGCTGAAGGTTTGATGTTTTCCAGACAGTGGGTTTCAAAATGTTAGCATTAGCATGCTTAGCTGGAATGGCAGATAGTGATTTAAAGCAAACTTGTAAAAGAGTTTATATGCTCAGAACACGGCACTGTTTCACACAGTGCGCTCCATGAGGAACAGGGCAAAGCTTGGCTGCGGTGGAGGAACTAATGAAGCCATAGTGTTCAGAGCTTTGCACAAAAATCGTAAATTTCTGAAGATCTATAGGTCCTGCTGGAGCAGCAATGGATCCAAAGCTTTTATTTTTGGCCTAAAGGGAAAAAGAGAGAGTGCAAAGCCCACCTGCTACTCTTTACATCCTCCTGAACTTAAGAATTTTTTTTAAGGAGTCAAATCACAATGCTTAAAAAGGGAAAACAGGAAGTCGTAGGCCATTACATCACTAAGACTTTACCAGGGTGAATATGAATATTAATTACATTTTTTTTAACTTTATTGCCATTTATCAACAAAATCTCACTATGATCAAAATATTTAAAAGATGCAGAGTGTGACGTCTGTGCGTGCCACTTGTCTTGTTTTTGTTTTTCCATGTGCTCCCCTGGTCTTGTGTTTATGTTTAGCCACGCCTTTGTCCCGCCTTCCTTAATCTCCTCCTGTGCCAGGTGTTCCTTGTTGTGTATCCTATTTAACCTCCTGTGTTTGTCTCAGTGGTTGTCTGTTTGCTGATGTTATCACCCTGATGTACCCCAGCTCTGTTTCCCAAAGTCTTTATTTGTTTCCTTAGTTCCTATGTTTTCGTTATATTACTTTATTAAATAAAACCTTGGAAAATACTGCAGGCCTGGATTCATGACACAGAGAAGTAAACTATGACTTTAACACTCACTTCGACACTGTTCCTTCAATTAAAATCACACCTCCACAGAGCTCCGCCTCCCCCCAGGTAGGGTCAATCAGCTGAGATGTGTTTGGGTCCAAATTTACCTTCTTTACTTTAGAACTGGAGCTACCACTTTTGTCTGTTTGTCTACTGTTTTCTTCATGTGTCCTTGGCATTGGCTGGAATTTCATCTATACTTCAGATTACATGGGCATGTGCTGCACGTAATTCTGAATTTCTGAACTGGTCTGGTCAGCTTGTGTTGCACTGGCTAGCCTCACTGTACTCAATAGAACGCTGACCCGGCTTGCATTGTCGTTTGTTTGGGCTTTTGAGAACTCTGATGGACACTACTGCTGGATGCTATGGGCATTTCTGCCTGTGACAACTCCTGCTCACCTGGTTAAACTACACATTTTACTTCTGAACTCTACTCTGCTCCACTGGCCTTCGTGCTCCCTGCGGCCCAGGTACCGCTGCCTGATCTCCGCCCCTCCTGGCTCCTGCATTTTCTCTCCCAGCTCTCCCTGGCACCTGTTGACATTATTGGCTTTCCCACTTTCTTTCCTATTCTGTCGACAGTTTTCTCCTGGTTAGTCTGCTCTCCCACCGGGAATGTACTGCTTGGTGCTGGGTTTACAGAGTTTTGCGTAACGCAGTACACCCAAGTGTTTGTCTGGCGAGGTCGGTAGTTTCCATTAAGCAGTCATGCGAGCTGCTCACGGAGCTGTTGGATTTACCGCTGTCTGGCATATACGTCGGCTCAGTTACGGGCTTGGAACAGTCACACTCGTCTGGACTCAGATACTTACAATCTTTGCAAAACGCTTGGAATCAATATGTTCATCATGCCCTCAGATCTCACAGGTTTTCTCACTGCCTTTTTATCTCCCTCCATTCCTTTTATCTGGACTACGAGATCCAACCAATCGCGTACCGACCAATCGCGTACCACCCAGTCGCGACGAGGGGACAGGCACTACCCCCTGTGCAACACCCGGTTCTCCTGGATCTTCTAGTTTGGCCCTCATTAACATTCGCTCTCTTACTGACAAAGTCCTTCTTCTGCATGATTTGATAACGGACAAAAATTTGAACATACTATGAACATACTATGAACATACTATGAACTGTGAACATACTATCTTCACTCTTCTCAGAACTCAGTGAAGTTCTTACATTCGATTGTGTCTAATACTGTTCTCCTACTTGGTGATTTTAACTTTCATGTTGATACTGTTTCTCCTGCAACTTCTGAGTTTACGGATATTCTTGAATGCTTTAATTCCCTACTCATACACGTGGGCATATACTGGACCTTACCTGTTCATCAGGTATTAGTAATGTTGCCCTCACTGGCTCTTCTCTTGGTATTGCTGATCATTTTCTCCTTGAGTTTAGTTTTGATCTACCTTTGTATGTATCTCGTCACTGTCATTTCCTATCGTAATCTCAAAAATATGGACTTGCTTTCTTACTCTGCTGCCTTACATGCCTCTCCGTTAGCTGGGTCTCTCAATCTGTCATCTCCTGGAGAAATTCTGTCTCTATACAACAGTCCATTTCTGCTGTGTATGAT
Source organism: Arnoldichthys spilopterus (assembly GCA_037974385.1). NCBI lineage: Eukaryota > Metazoa > Chordata > Actinopteri > Characiformes > Lepidarchidae > Arnoldichthys > Arnoldichthys spilopterus. Next base: position 8,487 of record JBBPDA010164414.1, on the reverse strand, counting down.
GAATATGTTCCTGCATCTCACTCCTCTCCCTGGTACACTTCAGAGCTGAGGTCTTTGAAAGCTGCTGGCAGGCGCCTTGAACAGCTCTATAAGAAGACTGGTCTTACTGTGCACTCCTTAGCATATACTGACAACCTCCCGAAATATAGATCGGCCCTTAATACTGCACGTTCATCTTACTCAGCTTCTCTTATAGATAACACTTACAGTAAGGCCAGAACTCTTTCAGCCTTCTACTCCTCCTTCCCTTTCCTCCAGCTCAGCTAAACTCTGAGATTCTTCAGTTTTTTCAGGACAAAATCGAGTCTATTTACAATCTCCAGTCTTTATTCCAACCTTACCGACACCTCATGGCCCTCCCTTACAGCTGCTCTGAACATCTTTTTGTAAACTTTTCTCCCATTAGTCTTGACACTGTAACAGATTTAATTAGTAAAGCTAGTTCCTCTACCTGTCTTTTAGACACTACTCCTTGCTCCCACTACACTTCTTAAACATTGCTCCTCAACCATTTCTCCCTGTATGTCCCAATTAATTAATCATTCACTCAGTACTGGGACTGTTCCCGATGATCAAAAAAATTGCTGCAGTCCTGATCAACTCAAAAATCTCCAATTTACCATTTATCTCTAAAATTCTAGAAAAAGTTGTTGCTCTCCAGCTACAAACCCATCGAGAAGTTAATAATCTATATGAGTCTTTTCAGTCTGACTTTCAATCACTCCACAGTACTGAGACTGCTCTTCTTCCTGTTACCTGTCACCTTCTGCTGAATGCTGATACTGGCTCTCTTAGTATTTTTCTTCTTCTGGATTTAAGCTCCGCTTTTGACACTGTTAATCATAATATTCTTCTTTCATGCCTCTCTGCGATGTATTTCTGGCACTGTTCTTTCCTGGTTTTCCTCCTATCTCTTTGAAAGGAACCACTTCATCTGTCATAGTAAAAGTAGATCCCCCCTCACCTCCGTTAAGCAGGGTGTTCCCCAGGGATCAGTCCTTGGACCTCTGCTTTTTATAGTTTACATGCTTCCACTTGGTCACATTATTAGACGTCATGGGCTCAGTTTTCATTGCTACGCGGATGACACTCAGATTTATTTTACCGCCCTCACTTCTGCCAGTGAACCTCATTCTTTTGCAGCCTGTATTCAGGATTTAACAACCTGGTTGACATCAAACTTTCTTAAGTTCAGCACAGACAAAACTAAGTACCCAGATTTTAATCTGAACATAGGTGCTGTTCCTGTAGTGCCCTCTCCTTGTTTGGAACTTTGGTCTTTTTGATTCCACACTGTCATTTGATTCTCATACCAGTTCAGTAGTTAAAAGTGCATTTTCTCATCTCCGTAATATTTCTTGTATCCGTTCATCTCTGTCTATGAAGGCTTTTGAAATACTTATCCATGAACTTATCCATCACCTCACGTCTGGACTATTGCAACTCTCTTTTTTCTGGACTCCCTACAAAAACGGCGCCCGTCTTCAACACCGTCTTCACACCTTCGCAGAAAAATCTGAACATATTTCACCCAATTTTCATAAACTTCACTGGTTACTGAGATCCTATCGTGTTCCGTACGAGCTACTGCTCATCACCTTCAAAGCTCCTCCATGGTTTCGCTCTTCTCCATCTTTCTGATGTACTGCACTTATACACTCCTGCTCGCTCCTCACGCTCCTCTGACAGTGACTGCTTCTTGTTTCCAATTTCCGTCAATGGGAGGCAGATCATCCAGTGTTCCCGCACCTAAACTTTGGAATTCTCTCCCCCTAAACCTTCGCAACGTTTCTTCCCTGTCAATTTTCAAAACATATCTAACATATTTTTCAAACTAACCTCTGCACCTCTTCGTCCTGCTGCTTTTGTGTTATTGATCCTCTTGTGTAAAGTGACCTTGGGTTTGAGAAAGGCGCTATATAAATAAAAATTATTATTATTATTATTATTATTACCACTAGAAGTCAATAGCCACCCAATGGGGGGGGGCAGACTTGTTGGTGAGATTTAGGACACAGTATGACACTGTAAGCTATAAACATCCAGCTCTTCATGAAGGTAGGGCAGACCTGTGGGTGTGGTTTAGGACATAGTATGACTCACTGTGAGCTATAAACATCCAGCATTTCATGAAGATAGGGCAGACTTGTGGGTGTGGTTAAGGACACAGTATAACTTAGTCATTCCTTACCCAATAATATGTCCCTGCACTCTGCACAGTTAAAGAATGTACCTAACACTGTACTGAATTCACTCTCACTCAGGTGTGTCTGTGCTCTGAGTCCACTGCCCTCTCCTCTGTCCTGTCCTCTCCTGTCCTGTCTTGTCCCATCCTGTCCTGTCCTATCCTGTAATACTGTACTGTTTACTTTGGGGGGTTAAAGCTTGTCTTTTTCTGTCATGTCATGTCCTGTTCTGTCCTGGCCCTGTAACAATGTACTGTTCACTCTGGGGTTCTAAAGCTCTGTCCTGTCCTCTCCTGTCCTGTCCTTTCCTCTCTTATACTGTCCTGGGCTGGCTTGTCCTATCCTGTCTTCTCAAGTCCTGCCCTGTCATCTCAAGTCCTGTCCTGTCCTTTACCATCCTCCTCTCCCCTCCCCTCCCCTTCCCTCTCCTCCCCTGTCCTCTCCTGTCCCAGCTTCACTTGTGTGGTCAGAACTTTGAACCAATCGCGTACCACCCAGTCGCGACGAGGGGACAGGCACTACCCCCTGTGCAACACCCGGTTCTCCTGGATCTTCTAGTTTGGCCCTCATTAACATTCGCTCTCTTACTGACAAAGTAAGATCTTATACTGTCCTGGGCTGGCTTGTCCTATCCTGTCTTCTCAAGTCCTGTCCTGTCCTTTACCATCCTCCTCTCCCCTCCCCTCCCCTTCCCTCTCCTCCCCTGTCCTCTCCTGTCCCAGCTTCACTTGTGTGGTCAGAACTTTGTTTTGTGGTGCATCCTGGTCCTGGAGAAACACTGTGTACTGAATAGATGGTGGAAATGCCAGTAAACACCTACTTGACTTGGCTTAGTGTGAGCTGTAAGGAAGAACAGCAGCAAATAAAACCAAAAAAATCCAATAAAAGAAAAAAAAAGATCAATTTGATAAAAAGAGGAAAAACACAGAACTCTCAACTGTCAGGTTATTAAACTCTGGGGTCAAGAGGAAACCAATTTTTTGTGGGGTGGGGATGAAATGAAACCAAGCAAAGCCAGGATTTTTGGTGGTGTGGGTGGGTGAGGGAGGGGGGAGTTAGAGCAGTGATGGGTAATGAAGCGTAGTGTGCTGTGACAAACACAGGCCGCAGTACCAGAACCCGGTTCTGATCAGATTGTAGCTTAAAAAAGCACTTTCACAAGAAAAACAGACCTGAAAGCAATGTTGTGACGTCAGCGTGTACATACACCCACTGCAGCGTCAGTCCAGCTTCTCTGTTTCTGCAGCCAAAGAACCAGCTCTCAGCCAGAAAAACGTTCGGTTCCAACATTTTGCGGGGCTAGAACTAAGAACCACTTACATCAGGGGCTGGCGGGGGCTGTGAAATCATGACCAACAAGACCAACTAACTCTTTGTGACCACCTTTTTTTTTTTTATTGCATGAAGAAGATTGGCTTGCAAAGAGAGCAGCAACACCTGTAGAGAGATGATGCAGTCCTGCAGTGTCGCTGTTGTGCTAGCATTGCTGAGATGTTTATAGCAATGTGGCTGCAAAGCTGCTCCCTAGCCTCTGGAAAAGCCAAACGGGACTTAGCAGGTTCTCAAGTTCTCAACTGGCACTAGCGCCTGCCCAGAACTAGCGCTTATTCTGCACTGTTGGAAAGGGGGGATGAATTTGGTTGATCCATGAACTGTCCACCAGCTCTACACGACTCTATCCCTCAGACATTGTGTGGAACTGTGTGTGGTCTAACGCTGGAGAATGTGTGGTGAAGAGGTAGAGAGAAGGGTTCAGGAGAGGTACAGCAGTTCTGCAACAGCGCAGAGGAGACGGATCAGGTGTCTTGAGGAGCGGGAATAAAGACCAGAGGGCAGAGCGTGAGGAGACGAGCGTGAGGAAGGAGAAGTAACATGACCACGTTTACCAGCTGTTTACGGTTTTCCTCCAAGCTCAGTCCCAGCATTCCCAAGAAGGATCCGAACGCCAGCTGCAAACGACAAACAGGGAAAGGCAAAAATGTTACACATCGACGAAAAGCGCTGGGGCATGAAGAAGCGCCGCCCCACACTGCCACGAGAACACGAACACCTTCTGCTTCTCCTCAGCTAAACCATGTGTGACAGTCATCAACTCGCAGCTTTATGGGGCAGTAAGGGGCAAATGCAGCCTGCAACATAAAAAAATCCACATCAACATCTTTGGAGTGTTCTGCACACTGCTGTCCTTTATTTGCATTCTGCTTTTCTACAGATCTCTAGCAGGACCTGCAGATGGTATAAAATACACTCCAGCTTCAGTCACAGGACTGATGGTTTTAGGACTAGGGTTTAATGTTGAAGTCGACCTTTCTCTTTATCTTGTTAAACCTATTTGGATGAAATCATGGGTTTTAGCCTCATCGCGGGACAGTTTAAACAGTTAAACCTGTGGCTGTGTGAGTTCCAGCAGTTTTAGTACAGTGAGCGTCGAACCCTAACCGTAAAAACATCTACAGTGTTTGACACGAGTGCTGTTTTATTAGTTTTACAGCACAAATTGATCAGAAATCTTCCTAAAACCACTGAAGAACCCAATAAAGTGTTGGTGCCCTGCTGAAAGCCGGGGGGGGGGGGGGGGGGGGGTTGTGGAAGTGCCTTGTTTTTTTCTTT
>JBBPDA010164394.1:0-18077 GCA_037974385.1 Arnoldichthys spilopterus | reverse complement strand
CAGACTCAATAACCAATTAAAATACTCTCCTCATACTGCACATCCTGTTGAAACATGACATACTCTGTCATGGTCTCCATGCTGCTACAAGTGCATATTGCACATATTTATTGTTATTTATTATCACAGCATATATCTCCTCCGCCTTATCCACTGCCACTACACTGTACGTTGTCTTGTCTTGTCTTGTCTCATATTCTTGTCCAGTTTTAGTTTGTTTTAGTGTAGTTTAAATCTAGTTATATTTTTTGCTCGTGTTCTGTCATGTTTGCACTTGTGCTCCTGTCTGTCTTGCTTTTGTAACCTACTACTTACTTACTTACTTACTTACTTACTTACTTTCAGTCTAGATCAGATGTACATGTTTGAAAACAGTCAGTTTTGTCATTGTCTGTTAACACCACTACCTGTTATAAAATTTTTATTTTATCTTGAGGTGCCATTATTAACTACTATGTGCCTTTTAAACCCTGTGCCTCATGAACCCCATACTTGTAATGTTGTATGCAATATTTCATACTATTTTAAATTCTCTGAGAAAAAGGAGTCACAAATACTATATGATAGGGAAAAAAATCTGGTAACACCACAGAGACACCTCTTAAACACACAAAATAAACACACTTTTCTGTGCACAAATTTGTTAGGCTAACTTTCTGGTATCATAGGTTTTGGTATGTTTTTTTTTTATTTTATTTTTTTTAAGTTTTTGTTATAAGTTTAACACGTGCTTATAATTTGCTTTTTGTTAAAATAATAAAAAATCTGAAGCTGACCACATGAGTTAGCCTCTACTTCACCCCAAATTCTTGTTACTGTAACTTACTACTGCTACTGTAGCTGTGCCGGCATAACTCTGACCCTTGGGGTTAAGTCAGTGCTCAGACCCATGTAGTTATACTTCCTGTGAATGTTGTTTGTTTTATGATGTGTTTTTTAGTCTGTTCATTGCCATCATGTCTTGTGGCAACATTGTTGCTAATGTCATGTAAGGTAAGTTCAGTACAAAATGAAAAAGCATGGCTAAATTAGATCGCACTAACCCACAGCTCAGCCTAGTTTGATTGCACATGCTGCAGGTTTGCAAGCTTTTTGCTGTACTGATGTGCTGAAGTTGTGTTGCTTTTCCTATTGGCACACCGTAAGCCTTTTTGCCCAATAAATATTACCATGCTGCTCATGAAATTTTGCCCATAAATTTATTGGCATAAGTCACACTTGCTAAGAAGAGCTCCTGTGTGTTTTTCTTATGCCTGACTTTAAGAAAGTCTATGATAACTCATAAAGGGCCTAGTCATTAAACTTGTGTTTGCCATATGCTGATTTCTAAGCATGACAGAGGTTTTGGTCATCTCATGCTATTTTCATGTGCACTATACAACAGGTACCTAGAGTACCTTCCTGAACAAACACAAGACCCTCACAACTCCAACCTAAGCAACCTCCTGAGCTCACCCCACCATGCCTGATGTCTTAATGTCTCCCAGATGTTTCTGCCCCCTCCATACCTCATGCAGTTTTCCACTCTTGCATTCATATTCCATGTCATTCTGTTCACCCTCTCCCATGATGACTACAGGCACCAGCAGATGAATGAAAAAGGTTTTGCTAGCACAAACTTTGACTTGCTAAATCTCTGTCCTTCAATCTGAATGTGGAGTAACATGAGTATGGAAATGAGAAAAGTATTGAAAATAGTCATTCACACATTTGAATTGATATTTAATGCATAATATTCAACAATACATAATTATTTCTCTAAGTAGTCAAAAAAGTGTGCATCCAAACTCAAAAGAGTCAAAATTATCATAGCCCAGTTTCCCCAAAGCGTTCTAATGGTAAGATAATCTAAACTGATGGAGAAGGTTTTCGATGTGATACTTTATCTACCATTTAGAAATCATCTTTATTGCTTTGGTGCTTTTGGGATATCCCAACCAGACCGGTCTAATCTAAAGTTCATCACAATATGTACAGTCTCATTTTATGGTATCCTTTTGAAGGAACACAGCCTCTCATTACTTACTCTTTTAATTTTGTCTATTTGAAGTGGGTACCATGTGACAGGACACTCTGTATTAGCCAAACTCTCAAATTTTGGACTGGCATTGGGAAAAAAGGCTTTGTCCTTTTTTCTCCAGTCTTACTCCTTCTAGAGAATATATATATATATATATTTATTTATTTATTTTTTTCTTCAATAGGGAGAGGCACTTGCTCCTTTTTGTATCAGAGGTTAAAATTTCCTTAGAGCACTGTGTTGACCACTTCCTCTGGATGTGGTGCAGAAGAATGCTGAAGGCTAGGAGAAACCACCATCAGCATACAGTGGGTTTTATTTTGTTGCTTTTGGCCTGAAGTCTCTCTTGGAAGGCAGTTGCCGAGGAGAGAAAGTCATTGTGAGAGGATGTTTAATCATAAGCATAAGCTTGTCATGCATTGGACACATTTAGAGCATCATATTGATGGAACCCTTGCCAGAGGAATAAGGAGGTACTTCATGAAGGTGTGGAATCAGGTGCCAAGAACTGTTGTTTATGCATCTAAAAGCTGATTAGTGTTATACTATTGTTCTTCCTTTATTTTCTGGATCTCCAAATTAATGTACTTTTTATTTAACATAAAAAACCTTAAACAAAGTTTACTGTCCACTTATTATTTTAAAAAAATCATATTTAAGTATTGACAATTATTCTGTATAAAGCTAATAATTGTGACGTACACGCCCCGTGTTTCCATGTGTCTGTTTTGATTGTCCTCGTGTTCGTCTTAGCCACGCCCCCATCAGCTGTGTCTTGTTCTGAGTCAGCTGTCGTCAATCTGTGTTCCCTATATAGTCTTGTGTCTTTCCCTGAGTCCTTGTCGGTAGTTTTGTGTATACAGATGTATGAACGTCGTGGTCGTATCCTGTTCCGTGGTAACTCATGTTTATTTTGTTTGTGAGTCTCCGTTGTGTTTTTTATCTTTATTAAATACTTCTTATTTTGAGCCAAGCTGCGTTTGCTTCCTTACACGACCGCCTAACGTTACATTACTACCGACCGACCAACCATGGAAGCAGCAGCCTATCCCAAGCCAGACCCAGAAATGTGGACTCAGGCCTATGACCAATGGCAACGTGAAGAAATGGAAGCATAGCCCTCCTCGAGACTCTCAACTTGGTGGCGGACAAGACAGGTGAGCGGTGGATGAAAGACATGGGGAGGAGGCTCCTGCGGTTGCTCTGTTACCCAAAGACACAGTTTCTAGTCGCTCCACCCCCCAGGTGCTCGAAATCTCCAGCGTGTGGTTGGAGGAGCCAGAGCACCAAGGGCAACCTCTCCACCCCGAAACCATACAAGCATCCGGCCAAGTCGGTAGGGCGCGAGAGACGAGGGAAATTTCCTCACAAACGGCATGGAGGTGGAGGGTAGACATGGGCACGCAGACGTGGGCACCCAGATGTGGGCACGCAGACGGCAGTGCAGCAAGAGCTACAAAAGCAGGAAGTGGCCACACAGACCCTGTCGCTAGCTGCACCAGAAAGCCCCATCTCCGCGTCGGCGAGTCCTGCCCCCACGCCGTTCCACGTCGCCGACGTCACAGGCCAAGTCCCCGAATCAGTGAGCCGAGTCCCCGAATTGACGAGCCGAATGCCGGAGCTGATGAGTGACGGATTTGAGGAGACCAGCATCTGTTCCTGTAGCAGGAGGACAGCCTGGTCCCACCCTCACAGCACTGAAGCCGCTGTGTCCCGCCCTCGAGGTCCTGAACCTGGAGAGAGCCGCGTTACTGTCGCCGTAACCGCTCAGCTCCGCCCTGTCTTCGCTGTCACCGCTCAGCTCCACGCAGTCTACGCCCAGCCTCACCCTAACGTCATCACCTTCGCCATGTGTTGCGTAACTGTCTGTTCGCCATGTGATACTGTCTCCGGCTCCTTCCCCCCGAACGTCGCCGGCTGCGCCTTGCTCCGTCCAGACATTGCGTGCGTCTCCTGGCTCCGCCCAGACATTGCGTGCGTCTCCTGGCTCCGCCCAGATGTTGCGTGCGTCATCTGGCTCCGTCGCTGCGCCCAAGGGGTTCAGGACGGGAGCCTTTCAGCCTGGACAGTTGTTTCCCCAGCCCGGACCTGTGTTTCCCCAGCCCAGACCTGTGTTTCCCCAGCCCAGACCTGTGTTCCCTCAACCCCAGTCCCAGTCTATGTTTTCCGTGTTACCAGTCATATTACCTATGTTTAACCTTTTGTTTTGGATGTTGTCTCAGTTTCGTGTCTAGTTCACTCTGGTTTCCTAGTCTTGTCTTTAGTCCTTAGTGTTGCCATCCTCCTAGGTCAACGCCCAGTTGTGGGCGGGGTTTAGGGGGGGGGCTATGTGACGTACATGCCCCCGTGTTTCCATGTGTCTATGTTTGGATTGTCCTCGTGTTCGTCTTAGCCACGCCCCCATCAGCTGTGTCTTGTTCTGCGTCACTCCCAGTCAGCTGTCGTCAATCTGTGTTCCTTATATTGTCTTGTGTCTTTCCCTGAGTCCTTGTCAGTAGTTTTGTGTATACAGATGTATGAACGTTGTGGTCGTATCCTGTTCGTATTTATTTTTTTGTTTGTTAGTCTTCGTTGTGTTTTTTATCTTTATTAAATCCTTCTTAATTTGAGCCAAGCTGCGTGTGCTTCCTTACATGACCGCCTAATGTTACAATAATGCAAATAATGTAACTACGACAATCTAAAATAAATACAGGCCTTAGGTGTTTGAGGTTAATTGTGCATTCTTAAAAGCTTAGTTCATTTGTATCCCATTGACACCTTAAAGCTCTCACCTAAAACTGAATGCAGTGTTCTGTAGCTTAAGCAAAAAGGTGCTAGAGGGCAAACGAAATTAAGAAACGATGAAGTTGGTCTTTGCCAAAAGCTTTTGAGACATGGATAAAACTGCCTCTCTAGCCATCTGGAGGCAGTTAGACGATCATTCAGTTGTGGATGGGCTTAATACAACCCAGAGGTTCTGGAGTCTGCTCCATGCTCTATTGGCTTACTTGTATGGAGAACACATCAACCTAAATACATTTTCTCAGTCTTCATAAAATTTGGCAAGATAGGAAAAGTGCTACTATAAATGGGTATTTTCTGTACAAGGTCAAGGTATGCTCTGGGCTTGTACTGACAATCGATGAGCAAAAGTGCTGATCTACAGTCAGATTACTGTCTATTTGCAAAAGTTTTTGTCACAAGGTCTTTGAGCGTCTTTAACCCACAGATCTATAGCCTTATCTGAAGCCTCAGGTTTTTTCCTGCTCTGGCAACCATTATCACATAGTTTTCTGATCCCATTGGTCTACTCTATTTGATAATGGTTCAGAATAGCAAACACCACAGACTTTAAAATATAATATATATTTTAGCTAATTCTTAGTTTGGAAAGATGCTTATCTTGTCATTAGAAGTGTTTTTTTGCTTTCACATGATTACAAAATTTAAACCTTTGGCAGAAATCTACTTGAGTTACAATCATGGTTCCAGGAGCACACTTAATTGTAAAATGGCAAGTTTCACATTACTGCAGTTAAAGCATAGGTAGGGTACGACTGAAGGGCTGATATACGGTTCAGTCATTACAGCTTTACCAATCAAACTGTTACAGAAAACAGCAGTGCTATAAAGCATTTTGCACTGTGAGTGTCACAAAGTCAGTTACGCGTTTATGCTTCCATAGCCTTCATGGCCCTGTCCATACCTTATACTACCAAGTCTGTCAACATAGGCCATATTCAGTCTGGAGCTGAGAAATGGCCTTGAAATCTTCCACTAAAAGACGTCAGAATTCCTAAGTGCTGTTTGGATGAGAAGTGTGAAAATAGCTTTTTTCATCCAGGATAGCCACTGTATTGACAACATATAAGAAGTTATTTGTGCAAGCAGATTTTTTTTTTTTGTTAAGTCTGCAGTGAGCTGCCACTGTTGAGGCATCTAGTTATGACATCATTGTTTTTTTACTTCTAGGAGCTCTCTGAAGGTGAGATGAAATAAACACAGCCGAGGGGGATTGCTTTGGGGTTTTTTTTTTACTTGTGTGTGTGTGTGTGTGTGTGTGTGTGTGCATGTGTTTGGGTGTTTTAATTAAATAAAGTTGGTTTAACACCAGGGCTAATCAGCTCCATTATAATGGTGTCTCTTCACACACAAACAAAGAATCCCACAAAAAACAAGGCACACAAAAACAAATTTTCCCTTCTTCACAGCTTCTGGTCTTTCTAAATGAACAGTCACTAGTAAATGTTTACTTTCCATGCTCTGAGGAGCAATGGAGGTGAGTGTGTGGGTTTGTGTGTGCATGCGTGTATGTCAGATAGGGGAAACAGGCCTATCTTCTTAAAGTCTTGCCATTCTAAGCTGATATCCTCAAAAGCAGTAGGCAATTTACTTAACTGAGCTGACCATTCAGATGCCTAAATAAAACACTTTGATCTTGTACAGTGATGGCCAGACACACCATACTCACCCTATTTTCCATAGGGATGCCATTTTTGTTGTTGTTGTTGTTTTGTTTCTAATTAATGTTGGCTGTGCACTGGCAGACAAGCATTTGGGAATTCCACTCTGCAAAAGCTGGACGAGGAAGGTTCCCTAAAAGCTTGCATAATTAATTTCTCTCTAAATGGATTTGTGAGCAGGGCACATAGGATATGGTAATCCATTTTTGCAGTTGCACTCACTGGTAAAAGAAGAAAAAAAGATTCATAAAAGGACTCATAATTGCATAATGGCAGTAATGATCTCATATCTCATATAGCTAGGTTGTAGTGGTGTGTGTGTGTGTGTGTGTGTGTGGGGGATGGGATGATGCAGTAGGGGAAGTGCTCTATTTGTAAAAGAGCTGTTCTTTATCCTTCTACCTTTATCTCCTTTTGTTTGTCGGAATATCTGAGGATACCATGGAAGTGACAGGACAGAGTGTGAGTTTCTGATCAGGCTGTCCAGTTTAGGGCCAGTTGGCTAGACATTGGGCTGATCAATGTGAATTTTACTCTAATTGTAAAACATTACATTATTAGCCTGGTCCTTGCAGGATAGAGAACTAGGCCAGTGATTTCCAACCTTTGATAACTCATGGCCCATATAACTGACAACAGAGGCTTCAATGGCATTTTTTCATTAGTTTAACGTTATTGATAATAGTTTCTGATTCTGTAGTGATTGTGTTAATCATCTTCTAATCCTTAATCTGTAATCAGTTTCTGGTCACAGCACACTGTTATCTGGATATTTTTGTTTTTTGGACTATTCTCAGGCCAGCAGCAACACTGAGGTGTTTTAAAAGTCTAGCAGCTCTGCTGTGTGTAAGCCACCTTTTTGCAACACACACATACATGCGCACACACACACATACATGCACATACATGCGCGCACGCACACACACACACACACACACACACACACACACAGTCTTACATTGGCACTACCAGGTAAAAAAAAGCCACTACCACACAGTTCCTGCTCAATGTTTGGTTAAACATCTAAATATTGCAATAAATGATTTCTAGGCTAGCATATAGAACAAAGCATACATGGTGTTTTGTAAAAAAAAAAAAAAAAAAAAAAGCTTGTCCGTATGAATTGTTTCTTGTTTTTGCAGTTTTCTTTGTCTGATGCTAGAGAAGATGGTTGCCATGTATTTTAGTATTTATCTGCACCAGAATCCATTGTGCAGACTTCCTTCTGGCACATTGATCTACTGCCTCTACAGTGTAAGAGATTGCATTTAGATACAATGGTAAATCTAAGGCTTGTATAAAGTAGGCTTCCTTCACTTACCAAGTGCTCATTAATTACATAGAAATATGTGTGATGGACCTGATGAGGGGCTTTGAAGTGCTCAGAGCAGGACACAAGGGGTATACGAGAGAGAAAGAGAGAATGAGAAAGAAGGGGGAAGGGAGTAGATGGTGCTTGACAAAGCAAGAGCAGACGAGTGAAATGTTGTGCCTCTTCACCATGCAGAGACTGTACCCACTGTACCTAATCAGCACCTCCTGCCCCTAGCTGCAGTATTCTCTCAGTCTCCTCTCACTCGCCAACAGGAAAAAGAGAAGCTTTATTTCCCTCTCAGAGTGCATCAGGACATTTTTCGGGGGCGCGAAAGGCAGCTGCCGTCGTCATGGAATCGCCCTCAGGGAGCTGACCTCAGTCATTCTAACAATAATAACAGTGCTTGGAGATGAAGAGAGTGAGGGAGAGAGATGGGGGAGGAGGTGTGCATGCATCTTTGTTTTTAGACACTTTTCAGGGTGTAAAGAAATAAAACCACAGTAAAACAGGGCTGACAATCCCAGGTTTGCACAGTAATTTTTACATGTTTCATTTATTTCAAAACTGAAGTGCATAAGCCTTTTTTGAGGATAATTACAAAACATGCTTTGAACATTTCTATTACATAGATACTTGCATATCATCATTGCTAGAGTAAAACCTTTTTTAGAGTAGTTTTTTTTACCTTTTTACTTTTTTACATTATGTAAAAACACAACCTTTGACCTTTACATTGTACTTTACATTTCATAAGGAATGGTCCAAATTTCTTTGCCAAAAATACTTTTACATTAACGGTCATTATAAGTTATGGCTCACTGATGCATGTGGGGAGTAAAGGCAAGCCCATCTGGTCTGATCCCACAGAAAAGCTACTGTGGTTTAAAAAGTGAGTGCTGATAGAAAGGGGTCAGAACACACAGTGCACCAATGTCAGAGCTGTTTCAGCAGCATGAGGGGGATCTACACAATATTAGGCAGGTGGTGTTAATGTTATGGCTGGTGTGTGTATGTGTATATATAGGTACTTATGACCACCTTGTCCTGACCTTGTATGAAAACAAGACTGTGGAGAGTGTGGAGGGAGGGTATAATGCATTTCAAATTCGAAAGAAAATACCTGAGTAGGGAAGGCCATAGGGGGAGTGTGTCGGAGTGTGATACAGCTCCAGCTGCATCACAGACAGCTTTTAAACTCTTATGTTTCTGCAGAAGTGGTTTAGGTTGTTGGGTGTTTTAGCCTCCATTCCAGAACATTTGCTATGAAATTTCACCTAATGGTTTTTACTAGACTAAAGTAAAAGCTGCACAAATTGATTGCACTGAGCATTTTAAAGCTCTCAACCAGGAATTGCATAAACTCCTGTGAGACTGCAGTGTTTACTAACACAGCTCTGTAAACAAATAAATTTGCACATTTTTTGTGGTTACGAGTTTGAAATTCTCTAACCTCACAGTACCAGGAAATCAGCCATACAATTTCACCACTTCCTGACTAAGGCTAATTTTTCCTTCAATATATGATTTTGGTTTACATACACTTTACATAAATACCAAATTTAACATCATACTAAATGACAGTCAAAGCTTACTTCTTTAATTGGGCAGGTGTGCTGTGAAGTGATTGGTTTTTGTGCAATGATGCTTCAGTGGACAGATGTTTGGGAGCAAGCATTCAGATGCAGAGCTGCAGCTGTCTCTTTTGATCCATCTGCCAGATGCCTTAAAGCCTAACCTATAGCAGTTGTGCTGGCAAATGATAAATGTTAGATAATATCAAAAGGTCCTGGCCAATAATTATGATTTATTTATTTTTATTGTAGCTTCAAGTAACTCACCTTAACAGATCCGAGTAACAAACATTTTTATGTATTTTGCCAAAAAAAGCTTGTCATCTCTCTGTATCAGTACCTCTTAACTTTTTTTTTTTTTTTACACCATTTGTTTTTACATTATGTAAATATGTTGTGATAAGTGGACCAATAATAATGGTTCAGAATTACAATTAAAAATAAACTTCATTAAAAGTAAGTATATTTTAGAGATATTTTTAGAGAGAAGATTTTATTATGGCAGTGATGCTATTTTTGCATATTTATATGAATAACTAGTATGTTATATTCCGTTTAAGAAACTTAGGACTACCATGTCCTCAGTGCTTTCCATGTCCTGTTAGCATGTTGCTAGCTGTCTTTTGACCTTGGTGCCAGACTGACATTGAAATAACAATTATAGTGCATGTAATGTAGGGAAGAGAGGCAGGAAAGAAAAAAAAAAGTAAAACATTTGCAGTTATGTGGGCTTATGTGAATTTCCCTTAATAGAGCCCAATTACGCGCCTCATTGTATGAGCTGCAGGGGGAGAGGAGAGGCACAGTGATGCGACTCTGGAGAATAATTGGCAGCGCCGCTCCTTTCAGTGCAAATCCCTCCAAAGCCTCTGTTTTGCTTTCTGCCATGCTGTTTGTCTTTGCCTCGCTAAATCACCATTAAATTTCCCTGAAGCTCGGAGTGGCGATTGCTGCCAGCACTGAGTGGAGGCCCATTTACTTAGAGAGAGAGCAAGAGAGAGAGAGAACGAATAGGAGAACCCAGTCCTCTGGACCCTCCTGTGGTTTCACAGACTGGATTTAGCAAAAATAAAGCCTCCTGGTAGAAGATTGATGCCCTATTATTACTGTACTGCCACCTCCCCCAGGTATTCCAAAGTCAGCACACACAGATCTTCTGCATCCTCCACCTTGCTGATCCCTGCTCTGAGGACAGGCAAAGCAGGGACACAGCTGTTTTTACCAAGCACGTCACTTTTCTTCCTCAGGTCAACACCCACAGGTATAATCATCATATAGTCACACTGCTTACCACAAACAAACATTTTCTTCTACACATACTAATGCTAGGTGAGCAAGATTACACTGAGAGGCTAGGATCTTCTGTGTTTGATGAGTCGATGGAACACTGGTAAAGGCTAATAAACTTCAGAACTACTGGACTGGATTGATCAGGGATATATGATAGAGATGACTTGTTGGCAAAGGCTTGGAGTCAAGATACTACTTTGTGACTTTTGATTGTAAACTGTACTTATACTTTGTCCAGGAAAAAGTTCTTCCACAGATGGAAAAACATTGAAGTTTAAGCAGATGTGATCACAAGAGCACAAGAGATGAACAGCTACCACTTTTTAACTTCCAGTAATAATACCAATACTTTCCATATTAATACTGCTAAAGTTTGAATTTTCTGTTCCACCTAAAATAGGGCACCATTGTTGATAAGTCTCTTGGGGGGATGCTGTCTTCGTCTGTGCTTTTATTGGACACATGTTTGCGTAACAGTAAATGAAAGTAACAAGGATGAATTTGCATGATATCATTTACATGACTCTAGAAGGGACCCACCAGCATTTATGATGATACGGCACTTGCAGACTTCTATCACATATTACAACTGTAAGCTGTGAGTGAAACATCCTTTTAAAACAAAACTTGTGCGTGCTTAGACAAGTTATGTTTGTAAAGGCTGTCCGTGTGGCATAAGAAAATTGCAGGTCGTCTTAAACAACTTGAAGGGTGATGAGAGGTTGCAGAGTGTGGGTGTCAGCCACTATCCATTACCCTGTGCTGACTGAAATACCACCAAATTCTCCAGCTGCTGCTTCTGAGGTTAAGACAAACATGTCCTATGGCACCCAAAGAAATATCTGTGGAGAAAGAAGTACCCGCAACCCTTATTTCATTCCCCATGCTTGACAGAGCTCCCCCAGTGGCAGTCGACAAACCTGGCATATAACAAGGGAGAGATGGTTGTTATGGAAACAAAGAAACAGGCCGCAGTGTCCATGTAATGATACAGTGCAACAGTGGCTTTGATTAAGAGATGAACATCTGCCTCTAAGATCCATGCGACCACACACATGCTTGTACGTTTTAACAGCTTTAGACAGTTCACAACAGGTTTTATTTGTTGCTTGCTCAAGGTGCTGCTGGTTCATGTTTTCTTAAGAAGGCAGCATGAATGGAGCTTTGTAATCTGTAAAAAAGCATGAGTGTGCATGTACTTTTCCCAGAGCATGAGGTCCACATCAGCTCAACCACAACTACATCGGTCTCATTATATAAGGAGCCCATATGATAGAAAAAAAAAACTTTCTTCACTTTTTAAATTACTCTGTCGTTTGTAAAATCTGTTAATGCTTCACTTTTTCTTTTCAGTCCATATAATCCATATAATGAAACTAGAGTGCAAAATCAAGATTTTATGTGGTGTCATGAAAACCAATGCATTTACATTAAGCAGTTGAGCCAAGCTGAAACGCAATACAGCATAGCCAGTCAGAACAGAGGTTAATCACATAAATCTTAAATGCACAGTAACATAAACAGCCATCAAAGGCATTAGGAGAGAGTGAAAAGAAATAGTCATGGGAAAATAAATGTTAAAATGCTAAAACTCTGCAAACATTATAAGTAAACCTCAAGGAAAAAAACTAAAGAAAATGT
The DNA here is from genome assembly GCA_037974385.1 of Arnoldichthys spilopterus. Classification (NCBI taxonomy): domain Eukaryota; kingdom Metazoa; phylum Chordata; class Actinopteri; order Characiformes; family Lepidarchidae; genus Arnoldichthys; species Arnoldichthys spilopterus. Next base: position 5,795 of record JBBPDA010164394.1, on the reverse strand, counting down.
AGGATAAGGGCTCTTTAAAAGTATTGCATGTGTCAAAACATCTAGTTCAGCATGTGTAAAAATGCTGTTAGTCCTTTGCATCTACTTCACCATAATTGTCTCAGTAAGGATATTTTGGCACAATCTCAGCTCAACTTTTTAAACCTTTTTTTCCCCCTCCCCCTCTAAATTTCTGTCGCCTCCTCCCTCTCTCACCCTGCTTATGTTTTTAGATGCAAGGGAGAGGTCAGCCAAGAGGTTTTCAGCTGAAAGAGTCTTCAATTACACCTCTCTTCTCCTCAGCCCGGAAGACAACACACTGTACGTAGGTGCTCGGGAGACTCTCTTTGCCCTCAACCTCAGCGATATCAGCAGACCACAACTGCAGCACAATGTGAGTATATGGATATAGTGTGTGTCTGTGTGTGTATGTTGTGTACAAGTGTATACATATATGCTTAAATGTGCTTGTGTGTATAGAGTCATTGGAGTTTGTTTTGGTTGCTGCTCAGTATGACCTGATTCAGTGGCGATATAGTCATGTGAATAAATAAGTAGGCCCCATGGAAATGGTTAATTTTTTTAAACATATTTGAGCAAGCAAATATTGCACCTTTCTTTGATTACAGTGCCTACTGATTAGGGTCACATGACTTGAACAAAACTACAAAGAAAATTATATTTTTCAATTATTTATTTTAAAAAAATCTAATTTGCTAGTGTGGACCATAATCCTGTTGAAAGGTCCACCTCTGGTTCAGCTTCATCTTTAGGACAGATGGCCTCATATTATCTTCAGGTACGCTTTGATATGCTGCAGAACTCATTGGTGAAATGAGGACTGCAAGCTGCACAATCGTTTATGCAGCAAACCAGCCTCAAACCATCACATTTGTACTACCATGTTTCACAGGTATGGGATTCTTCTCCTGAAAAGTTGTCTTTGGTCTACACCCCACATGTGTACCATTACGGTGGCCAAACATACTCTGTTAACATTATTCCAAAAATGCCTGAATGTTCTTCTGCAAACAGTACCTTTAATGTTCTTGGCATAATGACACCACACACTTCAACAGCAAAGAGAACACCAGACCCTAGATGCCAGATTTAAATAAGGCAGGTTCCACCTACAGGAGGTTCTAATAAATGGCACCAAACCTGGAAACCCTGATTCAAATTTTTTGAGCTTGAAGATGTGATAAATGTTGGGATGTACGTACTATATCCACATGACTGATCTGATCTGTAGGTTGTATATAAAAGAGGTTGAACTGTTTGATTGTTCAAATATGTTGTAAAAATCAATTCCCCCCAGTTCCAAGTGTAGTTGAAACCTCTTTAGTGTTACTTTGTATCTTTAGTTTTGCACTAGAGCTTGTGGACAACACATCTACATTTCATGTCCTCAAGCTAGATAAAGTAGATGTTTTGGTGGGCAAATAACGGGTTTGGTTTGATGTGAAGTATATTACTTCTTAGTACAGTGCCTCAGCACCAGTGACTTTGGATGCTGAAAATGCATTGGGGGGTTTATTTGTGCATTTTCTGCTTTAAAGGTTAGTTTGTTAATTCTTTGATTGAAGGGCTTTTTTGAATCATGATAACTGGAAGTGAACAAAAACATTCACATACTGACACAGCTGGCCAACATCACCAAAGCTGTGTCAGTAGTGCATAGGCAAAGTGCTACTGTGACATGAATCAGTCTGCTATTCCCCTCACAGGACATGTGGAAATGTGTATCCCATCAGTCAATTTATTACATTTTTCTCTGAGTGCACTCAATTTAGGCAATAGCAATAGAGAAACATTTTATCTGTCTGAACATAACCTTGTATTAAAAACCTTGTATTGTCTATTTGTTATCACTTTTGTCATTGCCACCTGCCACTGTCAACTTTGGGCAGCTTTTACATGGCTGTTTGTTGATGTGTATGAACAGTTGGTAAAACACCCATGCTTTTTTGAGTTAAGAAATGTAAAGTGTACATTTGTAGTACAATGACTCTTCTTGTCTAAATTTGTAGTTAACGTGGAGCACGCCGAAAGAGAAACGAGACGAGTGCAGCTTTAAAGGCAAGAACTTGCAAGTGAGTAAACCAACACAAACTCTGAATCTCAGAAGACCATAGCAACAATGTTGCTTATATGATTTTTATACATATGGACAGTATCTTCCAATCACACATGAAAAAAAGTGGCCAAACTTTAACATAACTTCTAGAATTGGGTGAGGTCGTTTTATTTTCATTTGCAGGGTCTCACCATTCTGCTACCTCGCTGCTGTAATTTCCCCAGAAACTTGACATTGTGAGAAGGCTGTTATTAGATTAATAATCAGCATGCTTAATTTGGAGCCTGACTGATTTGTCTAGAGATCAGGGCTTGGATGGAAGCTCAGGTCTTGATAAGAGAGTGTAATAAGCTCTTAGGCCCTGTGTACAGACAGATGACACACCATTGCCAAAATGCTCTCTGGGCTATTCTAGTTTGTTTCAACTCATTATTTCTCTCGCTCTCTCTTTCTCTCTGTCCACCAGACGGACTGTTTCAATTACATCAAGATTTTGCTGCGCGTAAATGCTACTCATCTGTATGTGTGTGGAACGTATGCCTTCAGCCCGATCTGTGCATACATTGTAAGTATACTTTGATTTATTTATTTATTACATGCAATTGCATTTTATTTATTTATTTATTTTGCTGTACACTGCTTCAGGCCTTCCTTGCTGCTCCTCCATGCTCTTAGTAGGCAGCAGGAGAGCAATGAATTATTCATGTAATTTACTCAGTCAATCAAAATCTCCCCTCGATCGCAGTGTGAATGATGTTGGAATGAGAAACGATCTACTGTAGCACTGCCCCTGCAGGGCTGAGCACAGCTCACAGCTTTGGAGAATGGCTTTCCAATGAAATGTAAGAAGCAAGAGTGTGCTTTTGGTTGGGTTTTACAGCTATAAACAGGTAGTATAAAGGAATCCATGCTCATCATCAGGGCATTATTTGTGTTTTATCCTAGGCAACTTTTACTCCTTCACATTTCTATGTATGACTTAACATTTTTTATTTTTGATTAAGTAAATGTACAAAGTTCAAATCTGGCTAGGAAAAAACTGTCAAAACATAGTCCCCTGAAAAACTGAATTCACTTAGTTTTTCCCAGAAATGGTCAGTCAGCCAAGGAATTTAGTTCTTTGGTTTTATAGTAAGGTGTTAATGAATCATTATGTTCACACATGTAAGTTTATTTAAAAGAGTTTGTTTTAAATAGACCCTACTTGGATAACAGTATGTCACACAGTATCAAAAACCACACAAGTCTATTTACATTTACATTTACATTTATTAATTTGGCTGATAAATCTGGCTATTTAAGATAACAAAACTTGACCTGGTTTGAAGCAAGTATGTAATGATTAGTTTGCACTCTGCGCATGTTTGTAGTATGGAGGTTTTTTCTGTTGTTTTCTATTGGAGAAACATCTTTTACTCAAATCTGCCATCAGTCTACCTCATGACTTTTTTTGTGCTGACCAATCAGATCAAGGTGGACCTTCAGTGTCCAGAGTTTAATGGATTTCATGATGATTTCACAAGTCAAAATCATGACAAACAAAAACAGCTTGTTTTGCTAGCAGCACTTCACATGTTAGTTAATAGTAAAATGAATTGTTCCTATACATATAGATATGGCAGCTAGCTAGAACAGCTGCTGATTAGCAAAACATGCAGAAATGGCATTTTTGCTAGAAGATGCTTTGCATCTCTGTGCATCCCCCTATAAAGATATCAGCCTCTGTCCTGTCTCAACACACCAAAGCCAGAGAAAGCTAGCGTGACTGCAGAGCATCAGAATGTTCTGGCGTAACTTCACATTTCAAACCGGGATCCTCCATCCCTCATCCAAAACTCTTATCAAAATCCTTGGCCCACACAAAGTGGAACACACATAGAACCACTTGGTTGCTTTGAACTTGTTCTTCTCTCCTTCTTCCTGACTCTCCAAACTGATCACTGTAACCCTGTATGACATACTATTCGAAGACTTCACTTTCTTACTCAGTGCCTTAATAAGCCTTAGACCTAAACGCACAGTCCAAAATTCACCGTTCACACTGCAAGGCAAATCAGATTTCCTTCTTAAATCGGATTTCTTGGCTTGAGTGTCCAGATTTCCATCTGCAAGGGACCAAATCCAATTTGTATGGTCTGACTGCAGTCACATTTACTCGCATCCACATTGGTACCATAGTAACAACACACTGTTACCTTAGCAACCAATCATAAGCTGGCTAGGGACAGGAAGGAAGAACATAGCTAGCCAGTCACATTTATGAGCTTAGATCATGGTGTTTAGCAACTAATAAGGAGCTACATAACTATAACTACAGTGCTAATGCTATATGTTACAATATTATATTATGCATCTAGAACATAGAACAAAGCATGACATTAGAGTAGGATGTCCTGAACAGCAAATAACGTTAGCAAAAAGGCTACTAATAATATTCATAAACAGGATTTAAAATCACATCTTTACTGAATGTCATTGTAAATCTACAGAAATTAAAATAAAATATGTGACCTAAATAACTTCTTAATGTTTTATCTATAATAGCCTGACATTCTTGTTGCACATTCTGACGTCAAAAGCGACTAATGAGTTATGCTCATAAATTGGATTTCAGCTACCTGTCTGAACAAGGTGACCTAAGTGGTCTCTATGCAGGAAACAGTGCATGTCTTTGTCTAAGTGATGTGTGTGTGTTCCCAGAACACAGCAGACTTCTCTTTGGTGCGCAGTGGGACGGGGGAGATTATGATAGAGGATGGGCGCAGCCGCTGCCCCTTTAACCCGGAGTACAAGTCCACTGCCATCATGGCCGGTAGGTGCATCATAAGACTAAACAGAAGAATGATTGCGGCAGATATGGGCATTTGTTCAATTTTGTTTGCCAAAACTGAAATGTACACCAAGTCCCCCCTACTCTGAATGTAGTCAAACAGCCAAGATGTGTTACACATCAAATGTTTGAGTCACTTGGATTTGCATTTGAGCAGTGACATATGCAGCTAACAAGTAATGGAAGTGTGTACAAAGTGTGGAAGTATGACTTAGGCATACATTTTCACAGTACTAATTCTTTAACTACACTGACTATGTAGTTTGGGTGCAAAGCTAAGCAAACTTTAGACATCAGACATGTCTTGGCTGACTACTAAATTTAGGTCAGCAACCACAATTTGAGGTTGCATACCATCTTGATGCAGTTTGAGGCAAGTGTGTAATGATTTGAGTACTGGTGGATTTTTATTATTAACATATACAGGTCACCATGTTTTAGGTCATTGAAAGAAACTTTTACTGGTTTTACCTTCAATATCATCTTTGTTGACTGTACCCAACAACATGCAGACAGCTGATGTGGAATTAGAGTTTTCTTTGTGAATCCATATGCTCTGTGTTCAAACTGACCCACAAAAATGGATTCCAGAATTTGCTGTCTTTGTACGTGCATGTCTTAAACTCTCATTTGTCTGTAGATGGGGAGCTGTATGCTGGCACTGTTAGTAACTTCCAAGGGAACGAACCCATCATTTACAAGAGCCTTGGCCAGGGCACTGCCTTAAAGACAGAGAACTCGTTGAACTGGCTTCAAGGTACAAATCAAGGCCCTCTGCTTCTGCTTAATGTCCCCTTATCCACCAAACACTCTAAACTGTCTTGTTCTGAAAGAGTGCACCACTATCTCTAAGCATATATAGTGGTCCTTAAAAGTTTGTGAATTTTCTATATTCCTAAATAATTATTG
>JBBPDA010164388.1:0-18078 GCA_037974385.1 Arnoldichthys spilopterus | reverse complement strand
GAGAGAGAGAGAGAGAGAGAGAGAGAGAGAGAGAGAGAGAGAGAGAGACAGAGAGAGAGAGAGAGAGAGAGAGAGAGCACCTGGTGGGTCTGTAGAGCTTCAGGTGCATGTAAACCCTGAAACACACTGAGAATTGATTGGCACTGAAGTGAAGTGAGTAAGTCTCTGCCCCCTTACTGCCCCCTCACTGCCCCTTCATCACTGCCCTGTCCACAGCTAAACCCCACATCATCATCATCATCATCTTCTTCACTCTCCTCTCCCTGTTCCCAGGAGTGAAGCACTAATGCAGTGATAACGCATCCATGCTGAAGACTGTGTGTGTGTGTGTGTGTGTGTGTGTAGAAGTATAAGGACCAGGAGAAGTCGGTGAGGATTGAGGAGGTGGATGGATCAAAGCTGGTGAAGACTGTGGCAGAGAACATGGAGGAGATCTTCAGGAGGAAAGCAGAAGCTACACGAGTGAGTCTGACAACAACACACAGAACCACCAACAAATGACAATGAAAAACGACTTTAGAAATCTTTACATTTTTATCTTTAAAATATTACATTATTATTACCTTTCTTTATTATTAAATAATACATAAAATGATCTGTTATAAATTATCAATCATTTTATTACATTTAATAATAATAATAATAATAATAATAATAATAATAATAATAATAATAATAATAATAGTTTGTTTTTTTGTAAATGTTTTATTTATCTTAAAAATATTATTTTTTATATTTTGTGTTTCGGTTCATTCACTGCTATTGTGTGTGTGTGTGTGTGTTTTATTTTAAAGAAGGTGTCATCAATCACTGATCAGTCAGCAGTTTACCCCCCCACCCCACCCACCCCCACACCCCCCAATAAAAAACACCACCCGGGTAAAGCGTTATCAGCGGCAAACAGAGCTGCGAAGAGAGAAGAAACACATCCCCGGGCATATTTCCTTCTTTCCCTCTCTCTTTCCCTCTCTCTTTCTTTCTTTTTTCTTTATTTCTTTGTTAATTGATTTATTCATTTTCATATTTTTATCAAAATAAAACATAAATATCCAACAATAGAAAAATGTATTTGTTTATCTGTTTATTTATTTATCTGTTTGTTTATTTATTTATTTATCAATTTATTTTTGGATTTTATTGCAAATGTTTTGCCCGCACACACACACTCCCGTGCAGATTTTCTGTTTATGCAGCGCCAGGTTTTCTCCACGTGCGAGTGTTGACACCATATTAATGTCTTATCCTCAGGCACACACACACACACACACACACACATACAGAGTATTGTGTGATGACATATTAATAAAATCAAGACCCCAATTACAGCCCGGTAACCTGTTCCTAATTGTTTTCCCTGTGAGTCTGTGTTATATCCAGTTTTTCTCTCCTCCTCCTTTTCAGTGTGACTCTGTGATTTAAACTCAGTCCCTTTTCACCACTTCTGTACTTTTTAGTCTGTTTAACCTGTGCCCATCTGTCACTGAAGCTGCCTGTTGTTTGGTCTTTAGCGACTGGTGGAAGCGGCAGAGGAGGCGCATCTGCAGCATGAGGAGAACCCGGATCTACAGGTGTGTTCTCAGTATTACTCCCAGCACAGAGCGTTCACTTTCAGCACCTCGGACAGCTCTCCGGCCTGTTTCAGCACCTGTCTTCAGATAGATGATAAGATAGATAGATAGACAGACTGGCAGTTGGATAGACAGACAGGCAGTTGGATAGGCAGACAGATAGACAGATAGAAGAATGGATAGAAAGACAAAGAGAAAGACACACAGGCAGACAGGTAGAAAGAAGGATGGGTGGACATACAGGCAGATTCTGCTTTCAAGTTCAGCTTTCTACACATGGTATATATATATATATTTCAGCTTTCTAGTTACACTGTAGGACAGTTTTTAGATTTCAAGTCACACTATAGGACAGTTTCAGCCTTGAAGTTCCATTTTAAGACATTTTCACCTTTCTAGTTGCACTTTAGGACAGTTTTTAGCTTTTAAGTTACACTATAGGGCAGTTTCAGCTTTCTAGTCACACTTTAGAACAGTTTCAGCCTTAAAGTCACACCATAGGACAGTTTCAGCCTTAAAGTTGCACTTTAAGACAGGTTCACCTTTCTAGTTACACTGTAGAACAGTTTAGCTTTTTTAGTTACACTATAAGACAGTTTCCGTTTTCTAGTTACACTGAAGGACAGTTTAGTTTTCTAGTTACACTATAAGACAATTTCAGCCTTCTAGTCACACTATTATTCACTTCTGACGCCCCAGCGAGTGGCAGCTTGTTATGGCAGCTCTGCTCATTTATGAGATTCTTCTTGCAAATTTCCCACTCGTGGGACTAATAAATCTTATCTTATCTTACCTTATCTCTTACAGCACAGTTTCAGTTTCAGTTGCACTATATGAGAGTTTCAGCTTTCTAGTTACACTGTAGGACAGTTTCAGCACCATGACATGGACAGCTCTCTATTTACATTACAGAAAGTTCTGCTCATACTCTTTTCACATTCAATGAAATGCGTCATCTTCACCTTGAAGCTGCTAAATACTGTCAGAAGCATCACATTAATCATGGTCCTTGTTTGAGAAACATGTACCCGACTGTTCGACCTAATTTGTTATCTACCTGACCTTGCTTGTATGCAAATGCACCTCACCGAACCTCCCGCTCGTTCCTAATATCGTCCAGATATGTGAAGTTACAGTTTTGGTGTAAATTCTGCGGCTTGCTCCGCCCCACCCCCTCTGCGGAGACTAAGATTAATGGCTTCTTGTGGTCGAGCTCTAGCTCCGCTATTCCGGGGGTAAATGGAAAATTCACTGGAGCAAAATACGTTTAGAGTAATGGTGGTTCCCTTCAAATAATGAATTCATTAGCACGTTCTCTCTCTTGCGAACAAATTCAGAATGTGCCATAAACTCCACATTTCCAGCCCAAGAAAGACGAAATAAGGGAAAGTCGTTTGGTTTCTTCCAGTTTCTGTATTTGCATTTAGTTTTAAAATCGCGGGGTCGTGACTTTCGGTCAAAATCACTGTGTCATATTTGCAATAATAAAGCTTTAACACTGAAGCTGTTTCACTGTTCCAGAGAACACATACCCAGTCCAGTGGATATACAGAGAGAGTGCAGTAGCTACAGTCACCTCACACTAAAATGCTTCAAAGGATTGAAATATTCATACATTCTGAAAAATCATTTTAATAAGAGTTTGATTCACTATGTAAGTTTGTAAGTTTCAAAATGTACCATTCACTCCAAATCCATACTGGCCATACATGGAACCCTCTCAGCCGCCAGCAACTTGAAGTTTCCTTCTAGCCTAAAGAGCCCTTCCATCTCGTTTCCTTGTTTAATTTTTCCTATTTTATTTTAATTTTAACGTTAACGTTACATATTTATTTTACTGTGCAATCTGAGGATGCTTAGAGTCTTCTGAACTTGAAATTGAACTTGAACTTAAGCCCCGCCCATCCATGCTCAAGTTATAAAGAGTGTTTCTAAGTGGTTGGCTTTCAGAATGAGGCAAATTTCCAGTCAGCCAATTAAAACCGAACTCATTTAAATATATGAGTCTTAATGTCACAGTAACAAAAGCAGCCTGGGGTAAAGAGAGGTTGACAAATGGGCATGCAAACTGAAAGTTAAGCAGTTTTAGTACAAGAACACACACACACACACACACAAGTGGCCCTCAGGGGGAAAATGGGGTACAAGTGTAGGATATTAGTGCTATGTTCTGTAGCTGAAAAGGTGTGTGTGATTTCTGAGCAACACATCTGTGTGGTTACTGCTGCTCTGAGACAGTACAGACTGTGTTGTGGGTGTATAGCAGAAGAAATCAACATTTAGAAGTGGATGATTCAGAACATGAACACTTTATGTCCCCCAGAGTGATAGAAATACAGGAAAGCCTGTAGAGGTGAGGACATTGTGCTGGTCAAGTTTAACCTTTTTAGGAAAAGCAGAAAGAGAGGAAAATAGTTTTTTGTTAAGGTTAAGGTTGTGGTTAGGTGTGTGTGTGTGTGTGTGTGTGTTAACACAGTATATTGGCTAAATGATATGGAAGCTTGATTCTTTGAGAGTTTGTGTGTATTTGCATATGTGAGCAAGATGCAGGCTTGGTGACGGTGTGTGTGTGATGTGTGTGTGTGCACCTAGAACATGCTGCTCAGCCTCGCTGGCAGTGACAGCAGCAGTGCAGTGCACATTTGCTGAATTTGCACGTCTCCCCGCGCCTGGGATCGCCCAGCCGTGGGATGAGCTGTCATTGCTGGGCTTCAGGCTGATGGCACAACCCCCACTTACCCTTCTATACTGTTCCTTCAACTACCCTCTCTCCTCTCCTGTCCTTTTTTCTCTTTATTTTTCCTCTCATCTTCTCTTTTCTTTTCTCCTCTTCCTCTCTCCTCTTTTCTTTTCACCTCTTCTTTGTTCTTCTCTTCTCTCCTCTTTTCTTTCTTTCTCAATTAATAACAGACCACAAACTCACACTAAAATAAATATCTTTAGTTTAAAACCAGGCGTAATCTGTGTCCAGGTGAGCGGCCCATGGCGTTAGACAGCCAGGCTACACTGCAGATCTCTCACTCTCTGCCGCAGCCCGCGCGCACCTCCGCCGCGCGCTTATTTCAAATTCAAATTCAAATTTTAACGGAACCGAAGCCAACGGACAGCGGTGGGTCTCAGGAACCGGTGACAGTGGCTTTTCTCACCGCTTCTGTCTACAAAAAAACAACAACCCAGGAGTCATTAACGTGCTTAAAATGCTTAATTAACGAGTAAATAAGCGATAGAAATGTTTATCGACAGTTAAAGTTTATCGACAGAGTTACTGTGTGCCCTTGTGAATGTAGCCCCGAACGCTAGCTGACTGTGCTAGACTGCCAAACTGAGGTGAGGTAAAATTAAAGGCAAGTTGAAATATTAAAAATAAATATACATTTTTATAGTTGTTTGGGTGTTTAAAGCAAACTGTCGTGATAGCAGGGACTGTAAACCAGCCCAACGCTTTTCCCTCTGGCTCATTTGTTTGGGTCGTTATCTTTATTGTAACTGCTAATTTTGCTCTGTCTTTACTGCACAGTACGAGTACTTCAACGCGGTTTTGATCAACGAAGTGGACGAGGATGGTAACAGCGTGGAGCTGGGCGGAGAGTTCCTCCTCGAGCCTAACGACCACTTCAACAACCTGTCGGTCAACCTCAGCCTCAGCGTGGTGCAGGTGCCCACCAACATGTACAACAAAGGTGGGTAGGACAACACAGCACACGTGTAAAAAGAAGGTCGTGTTCTTCTGATAGGAAGCCAGCACCATGGTGTTTCAGTCTTCAGTCTTCTTCTTTGGCTCTGTGTACAAAACTCTGCTGCCCGTGTTACCACTGTCACTGGGTAATCTGACCCCCCCCCCCCCCATTTTCCCACAGACTTCATATTCATTACAGGCTCCCCCTCATTACCTTCAGAGCTCCTCCGTGGTTCTGCTCCCCTCCATCTTTCTGAGCTACTTCACTCATGCACTTGTGCTCGCTCTTTATGCTCCTCTGGTACTGCTTTGCTCATTGTCCCCAAATTTCTGCTATATAAGGTGCTATATAAATAAATAAAAATAAAAATATTAATAATAATTATTATTTTAATTATAATTACACATGAATATTGAATATCTTCATGATCAGTGCACATTAGGTTTGCAGCGTCATGCACAATAAAAGACAATAAATATGTAAAAGTTAAAATATTACAGTACATAGATAGCAATAAATGGTGACTACAGATACAGACCGTATGATGAGTAATGGCGGTAGAATAGAAACAGAATAGCACATTCGTACAAATGGAAAATACACATGTATACGCACACAATACTTATGCAGCAAAAACTATAATCTCATGTCCTGACAAGGAACAAAAACAAACACGTGTGTGTGTGATGGTTAAGGACTGGCACCTTGGGCGACTCATGCTCCACTGATGCGGAGATGATTAGCTTAGTGTCAGCTCCTCTCCATGGGTCAATAACCACCTGGAGACTGAAACCTATAGTCACCCAGAGCGAGTGTGTGTGTGCAATGAGTGTCGCCCGTTTCTCTGTGCCTCAGTGTTTTGTTCTCTGTCTTTGTGTGTGTAATGGCCTGTTATTGTGTGTGTCTGAAGTGGTGAATGCAGCACTGGACTCCATTAAAGGGAAGAAAAGGGATTAGGTGATTTAGACTGTGTGTGTGTGTGTGTGTGTGCTCAATCTTTGTGCGGTGATCAAAAGAGTGAAATTAAGGTCAAAGGTCAAATGTGTCTCAGGCTTTGCTACTAATTATGGTGTCACCAGACACTTTCTTTCATTTTCTCTGTTTTTTCTTTCTTTCTTTCTTTTTTCTTTCTTTCTTTCTTTCTTTCTTTCTTTCTTTCTTTCTTTCTTTCTTTTCTGTTGCTATTTTTTCCTTTTCTCTCCCTATGTCTCTACAAAGACCCAGTGTACATTGCTTTGGAAAAGAGTGTTTACCAAATGCTGTACTGTAAATGTAAAAATTAAATGTTTCTCTCTCTCTCTGTCTCTCTCTCTCTCTCTCTCTCTCTCGCTCTCTCTCTCTCTCAGACCCTGATATAGTAAATGGTGTTTACTGGTCAGAGGCTTTAAATAGAGTTTTTGTGGATAATTTTGAAAGGGATCCATCACTTATTTGGCAATATTTTGGAAGTGCCAAAGGGTTCTTCCGACAGTACCCAGGTAAGCAGGTCTGCTATACTTATACTACATGTGTGTGTGTGTGTGTGTGTGTGTGTGTGTGTGTGTGTGTGCAGGCATGCATACTTGTGCCTGTATTTAATCTCATGACTAAATTCACTTATGACGAGCGGTGTTGCTAATATTGTAATTTTACAGCTCATCAGAGAGAGAAAATGTTCTCAGTGTAAAACCAAAGAGCGATAAATGCAATCCTGGAATTACATTGTGTCTATAATGTATATGAAGGAAATCTGCAGGTAGAAGTGTTTTCTACCATTCCCACAGTGAATATTTGGTTCTAAAATGATCTGCCTCATCACTTTTTTCTTTTTCACCAAATTGTGGAAACGTCTTGTTTAACAGTGCGGTATGAATATGGGAACTCCATTAGACAAACATGGATGTTTACTCTCACTGCCACAGCACAGAATTAATGTGACATTTTAAGTGTATCAAAACATATTTTCTCATCATACAGGATGTTTTGTTTTTTCCAGCCACAGGACAAATGTGAACATTGTTTTTCTAATATTTTATTGTTCAAAATATCATATAAGGAAATACAGTCTATTTTCTTTACTGTAGGTGTGAAATGGCATCCGGACGAACATGGGGTCATCTCGTTTGACTGCCGCAACAGAAAATGGTATGAAACTGAAACACCATGCTGCACGTTAAAGTGTGTGGCACCCCGCGGCTCCCTCTGGGTTTATTGTCGGAGAGCATAATAAAAGGACATATTTCTGATTTTAGTAGAGGCGTGAGTATTGTTCTCGAGCTGTTTGTTACTGGGATACTGAAAAACAGTCTGTTTCAGTAATCAGGGCTTTTACTGGGATTTTAATAGCGTTTAATGGCCTCTCAGCAGTGGAACTGCACTCATCGCTCTTATGTGGTTTCGCATGTCTCATTCTGACAATTTCATTCTGTGGTGTGATGATAAATGTTATGCACTGATGCTTTTGGTAGACAGGGCCTAGGTTGATGCCATTTCTCTGGTCTGTTGAGTCCAGTTCAGGAGCAGTTTACTGCGAATGCTGAGTTGAACTGATACCAGCAAAAACATGCTGACTGGATATCGGAGGGAGGAAACCAGTTCGAACTTAGAATTACTTTCAGTTTATTGTTACTGTCTGTCTGTCTGTCTGTCTGTCTATCAATCAAAACATAATCTACCATATGGGCAGTGATAGCCTAGTATTTAAGTACTTGCCTATGTGATCAGAGGGTCACAGGTTCGAGTCCTTGCCCAGATACCACCTTCAGCAAGATTTTGTGATATTTTTTTATTTTTATTTTTATAACCTCATTTCACTGATTTTTGCACTGTAAGTGATATTTAAAGGTTTTGGGTGGAAATAAGCTTAGTGTTAAATGTTTATGCAGTGTATTTATTGATGGTAGTTAGGGTGTAATAGCACTAATTGCATTATTTTTTTGCAATTAAATTTAAGTAGTTTGAAATAGTTTATGTTTAATTTAAAGAGGTTAGTTTGACTGAATCAGTGCAGCTTCTTTCACGGTTGATCAGAAAGCGTCGTTCATCTCCATCTTCTCCTTTAGGTACATTCAGGCGGCCACCTCTCCAAAAGATGTAGTGATTCTGGTGGACGTTAGTGGCAGCATGAAGGGTCTGCGCCTGACCATTGCAAGACAGACTGTTTCCTCCATACTCGACACACTGGGGGATGACGACTTTTTCAATATCATCGCTGTGGGTAACGCCAAGGAAAATTAGTCATTTATCTTTAACTGTAGGTGGAGTGTGGACAACTAGACAAAACTTTAAACCACAAGCCAGAAATGGCACAGTCACAGGCAGATTAAAGATGAAGCCAATAAAATTAAATAAAGGTGAAGAAAAGCTTGTAGCAGAGCAAATGCTAATATAACAGAGCTTTCCTCTGGGATTTAATGAGCAGAAGGTGGGTGCAGGAAGCGAAAACTAAAGAAAGGAAGAAAGAAAAGAGAAAATCAAACTGCATTTCATTGTCATATATAACTAGACAGATGAACGACAGATGAAAATGATCTGTGCGGTTAAATATGACCCATTTACAGTGTCAGTGATATTGATTAGCGTATAGCGAACTATATGTAACTGAAAGTAACTGAAAAATCCTAAATTATTATTGAAACTCAGCGATGATAAAGTGAAGAGCTGCTGCTCCTTTCACAGGAAGGATCGTAACCTAATTGTTCCCCATGTCTTTCTGCAGTACAATCAGGAGATTCATTATGTGGAGCCGTGTCTGAACGGTACACTGGTGCAGGCGGACAGAACCAATAAAGATGTGAGTCTGTCTCTCTCTCTCTCTCTCTCTCTCTCTCTAATCTAATGAATGATTACAACTAATAAATGATAAGAGAAGCTCGATATCAGGTTAAAGAAGTATTTGTGTTTTTCTTTCTGTATCAGCATTTCCGAGAGCATCTGGACAAGCTGTTTGCCAAAGGCATCGGCCTGCTCGGGGAGGCTCTAGCTGAGGCTTTTACCATTCTCAACGAGGTGACGCATACACTCCTGTTCATTACACACGCTGGAGTTCATTTCTCACATAGTCTCGATTTTGTGCGAGAAAAGTGTACATTGTACAAATCATGTAAATATGCAGCTTGATTCTTATATTTATTTAATAAATAATAATAATAATAATGTTAATATTAATACTATGGATAATAATAATAGTAATACTACAATAATAATAATAATAATAATAATAATACAAATAATAATAAATAATAAATAATAATTCCATGGATAATAATAGTAATACTTTGATAATAATAATTTAAATAATAATAATAATATGGATAATAATAATAGTAATACTCCATAATAATAATAATAATAATAATAATAACAATAATACTATAGATAATAATAATAATAAAATTCTGCTAAAATACAGATATTATTAAATTACAGTGAAATAAAATCATCTGAATGTAAAAACCAGGCAGAAAAGCGAGCAGTCACAGTGAAATCAGTTCAGTACTGAACAGTAATTTACAATTTATAGAACTGTAGAAACTTCATCTAATGAGTGAAACATTTGCAGTAATAAGAAAAATGTAGAATTAACAGCTTTTCTAAAGGTGAATGATTTTTGATTTCACAGTACAGATAAAACAGAATATGGAAAATGCACTAAAGCAGATTTGAGATTTTCCAGTTTAACCAGTAATTTGGAAAACCAGTAGTTCTAAATCAAAAGAAGCGCACATTAGATGCTCTATAGTGTTTTTTATCGTGCTGCAGTGTAGAGTGTGTGCGTGTGTGTGTGTGTGTGTGTGTGCTGCAACGCTCCAGTGGCGTCCCGTTTGCGTCCTCCTCTCTGCGACACCTCTATCCCACCCTGTGATTAATAGCAGTAATTAAAAACGCTGATTAACAGGCAGAGTGGAAAGAGCACAATGGAGAGGAGATAGTGGTCACTCACTCTCTTTATCTCTCTTTTTTCAGGACAGGAAGGGGAGAGGGAGCAGGGAGAGGGGTAGTGTAGTGGGGGGGAAAGGAGGATCGAAAGGGGGGAAGGGCCGGAAGAGAGAAAGTAATAGAAATGTGGCGTTTGCGCAGAGAAGGACGAGTGAAAGAGGAGACGGAAAGAAGAAGAGATAGAAAGAGAGTGAGATGGGTGAGAGAGATAGAGGAAGAATGAAGAAAGTAGGAAGGAAAGAATGTGAATGTGAATGTGAGAGAGAAGAAAAGAGGAGGAGGTGGAGAAACAGAAGGAGAGTGAGGGATGAGTGCGCTGTGTCTGTATTTGTCACCTTCAGTAAAGCAATGCAATAAATATGGTAATTAACAAGGCCAGTGGTGGGATGTTTTAAATGGGCACATCTGTATGTGTGTGCATGTGTGTGTACGCGTTAACTCCAGCAGAACTTTGCCACTGACGTCATGTGACACTGTTAAAGTTACTCATTTGATCTGACTGCAGAGAAATATTTATCTTTATTCATTTTGTGTGTGTTTTCTAAAGTAGAACATGAAAAATTAACAAAGGTAGATTGTTAAAGTAAAATCGATAAATATAAATTATTAAAGATAATTTAATAAAGGTACTTTTTAAAAGGTAAATAATAAAGATACATTAATAAAGGTAAAATGGTAAATGAATAAAGATCAAATAATGAAGATACACTTATAGGTATACTATTACATTTAAAATAATAAAGATTAAATTAATAAAGGTAAATTAATAAAGATTAGATAATATAGATAAATTAATAAAGACAAAATAATGAAGATATGTTTATAAAGGTATACTATTAAATGTAAATGTATAAAAATAAAGGTAAATTAATAAAGGTAAATTATTAATTGTAAAATGTATAAATTATAAATGCATAGTTCAGCTGAGTGATGACAGCATGGAAACGACATTTTATTGTTGCTACTTTTTCACAGGACGAAGGTAAAAAGAAAAGGCAGTTAGGTTCAGAGAGCATTAATGCTAAAAAAACTAGCATTTTTCGTTTAGCCCATTGTGACTCAAACACACTTACAGTGTACAATATAATAACTGCAGTAGTACTGTATAATGGAATTTGTGGAATGGAAGTGGACTAAATGGAGAAATTGAAATCATGAAAACATTCCTTTGGGGAAAAAAATATAAATTAAAAAAAATAATCAAATGAAATAAAGTAAATGTGTCTGATGTATAGTTTACTCCTCAGTCCATTGAATTCACCTGGACTAACACATCACACCAGCACTGCCTACAGGATTAGATCCTTTTCACTCCTGCTGAAAATGAAAGGAAACTGTCAGTCCAGATTGCTTTGGGAATGAGGTGCAACACAGGACAGCCAATCAGACCAGATCTCATTTGCATAAATCAGTCTTAATAACAGCTGCAAACACCGTACGTATTCGTCTGGACTAATCACTGTTCACTTTTATTTCGATCAGTCACCATAAATGTTCATCACACTTATGCTACTCATGATTCGTGTAGTGCGGTGCTTCCCAAACTGGGAAGCGCGCCCCCTAAGGGGTGCTCCGGGCAATTGCAGGGGGTGCGGCAAGCCAAAGGGCATATATCGAATTTCGCGGACACAACTGTGGGTATTGAGGAGATACCACAGTGTTATGTGTCCAAAACACCAGCTTATGATGGTTCAAATCTGAAGAAGATAAGACGCCATATAGACCCAGTCCACACGTAGCCAGGGGTTTTTGAAAACATCGCTGTTCACACAAAATCCCCTTGTCGTTCTTGTGGAAGCACAAGCTCACCTCAAAGTTGTCCCACCAGACACTGTTCTTGTCCAAACCTGGCGATGGTGTGACAGTGTGGGGGTCTCGAAAAAAATCGTATCTTCTAAAGGGGGGGGGGGGCTGTGGAAAGAGTTTGGGAACTGCTCCTTTGGTTTTAGAAAGTAGTGACCCTGAAGTAGGAGCTATAACATTGCACTAATACTAATGGACCATAATCATCTAATTTCCTGCAGTGCGGACACACAAAAATAGGAAACTTCCTCCAATGGTGAGGAAGAACTATGAAAAAGTTCCTCCGGTCTGAAAATGCGTAAAAAACACAAGTGGGTGTCAGAGCAAAAAAGGAAAATTGTAGAATATGGGCCCTTTTGTAAGGAGTGAACAATTCGCAAGAGCAGCCATGAGCTCTGTCGTGAAAGACACCATTTGTGTTGATTATATTCTTATCAATTTTTTACAGCCTTTTCTGCTTTTCACTCAGAATCCATGTGAAACGGCGTTGTCCTTTGTCGCCCCCTTCTGACGAGAAGGGAAACTGAAAATATTTGTGGCCTTAAACAAAGAAAATATTGTAGATGCTTTGCTGTTCATGTGTGGTTTGCATGCATAGGTGTGTGTGTGTGTGTGTTTGTGTTTGCAGGAAGGGGCAAAGAAACATAAAAATGCATTTTAACATTAGATGCCAAATACCCTAAATGAAAGTGTATCAAATTAAAATATGAAAAACAGCAGCCACATTGTGTATTAAACTGAACTCCTGTATTTTTATATTTTTAAATGACTAAAAACAGTTTCCCAAATTATTCAGATTATCTCTCAGCCTGTCTGATCTGTCCCATCACCACTACACTGACTCAGCTGATTAGGTGCACAGTGCTTGAGAGCAGCCGTGTTCTAGAAATCCACCATCTCACTAATTTAAGAGTGTAAGAGCTAAAGAATTTAGTGATACCAGGTACTGACCTTTCATGACAGTTTGTCTTGTTTTGCGCAGCCTTTTCTGAATTGACGCTGACAACAGAATTTAGTTCAGATGGGTTTTTCAGTAGTGCCACTACTATATAATACAAACTGTGCTGCTAACTGTTTAACTTTGAAAATTTCAGTATAAGCCACCAGCTCATCTTCAATTCAAGAGGTTTATTTGTCACATACATAGTTATACAAGTGCAACATGTAGTGAAATGTACCCTGATCGTTCCTGAGACTGTGCATTTTTTATATATATAAATAATAAAGTTAAAAAGGAATTTAGAAGTAAAAAATATTACAAAATAATAGAATGTGTATTATAAAATGTAAGCAGGTAAAAAAAACGTATAATAATAAATAGGAAACTACACTAAACAATAAACTTAACAATCTCAAGCTCTTGTTTGCCATGTTTCAATTTAAAGGCTGATGCGTAATTTTTCCAGGATTTGTAAACTAGAAAAATACAAAAGACCACAATATTGTGATACAAAATTAATCATTTTCCTCAACCCAATTTTATTGTAATTAATAACAAAATCCTCTTTTATATTTGAAATAAGTACATGTGTCATTAATACCCCCCACTCCTTGTGTGTATGTCTTACTGTGTGTGTGTGAGTGAGTGAGGGGAGAGAGGCTTTCAGCGGGTGATGATGTCGCTGCTCAGATCACTTGGTTTCTGCGCTCTCTCTCTCTGTGTCATGGGTCAATAAGCCAGTTAATTACTGCGATGGATCTTAATCCATCAGATTAATGATCATTCCAGCCAGACACAGTGTGGAGGAAGCTCCAGCCTTAGGCTAGATTACAGCTGCGTTACCAAACACACACTACAGCATCAGACAGTTTAGACAGTCAATTTCAGTTCATACGGTTCACATGGACTTAACGTTACGATCCTTTTGGGACCGCCAGACGTGGGTAAAGCGGCGTAACAGCTGCTTCTGGGTGTATTAACAGCACGCTCTAATCTGCGTGTTATTTATGAAGCATTTCACAGCATTTCATAGATTATTTTACTGAAAAACCAAGCCTGTTCCTGCCCATGATGCTGTGACTGGTATAAATTATTATTGAACACTTTTCTCTTACAAAATACAATTGCTCATATTTACACATTTCCACATATTTAACAACCATCTTTTTCTGAACTGCATTTTAAATACATGCTAGAAACTAAGTACTAATTTACCACACACACTGGTGTCAATTTTAATTTATTTACTTATATTTTAAGTCTTAACATTTTTAAAATCTAAATCTGTGCATGAGATTCATTGTCGCAGTATGTGGCTGTATGGCATGTTTCTCAGAGGCTGCGAGCATCATTTTTCATTTTTATGACGCCACAGGGACGTCTCAGAAAATATTTTATAATATTTATACGCAAAAAAAATACAAAAGTCTATTGTGATGCAAAATTTATAATTTTCATCAATCATTTGAATATTATGAATGTATACAATGTTATATACATTATATATATAGGTGTGTGTAATGTATATAATGTTATGTATATAATGCAAGATGGGTTGTGTGGCTATATGTTATGTTTATGTGTGTGTGTGTGTGTGCGTGTGTGTAGTTTAACCAGGCAGGCCGTGGGAGCGTGTGCAGTCGGGCCATTATGCTGGTAACCGATGGAGCCACTGAAATGTACGACGACGTTTTCGAGAAGTACAACTGGCCTGAACGAAAGGTGGGCTCCTCGCTCAAAAAACATGATCAAACCCAAGTGTCAGAAAACACCTCACATTGCAGTTTTGGCACCATTTTGGTTTTTCCTTTAAAAGCAAAGAACCTTTTCAAGCCTCTGCTGCATTCCTGCTTGGCAAAGCAATGTGTCATTTTTCTGATTGGGATATTTTGGCCATTTTACACATTTCGGTTGTTTAATTCCTGTGTCTGACGTGCTGAGGAACTGAGGTACGTTTGCAGTGCAATTTTCACTACTTCCAGCGCCTGAACAGCTTTGGAAATGCTGACGCTACCGTCGAGTTTCACATGCCCCCAAGGCTCCAGAGCAAAACAGGGCAATTTAAAACATGTTCTCCGTCAGTTTCAGTCACCAATAGTGCACCTACATCATTTTTATGGAACTGATTTGTCAGGGTAAGTTTTAGAGCAGGTGAAATAAAGAAAAAAATTGTTTTGATCCAGTTTGTGCTTTTTATGTTGGTTTTGTCATTTCTATTAATTCACTTATTTGATTTTATGCACAAAGAATGTAGTCAATCAGCCACAGCGTATTTAGTCTCTGAAGTTTGCTTCTTTAGTTTCATTTGAAGCGAAGAGACTAATGCACAGTTCAGGCTGCATATCATTGCTTTTAGACAAAGACCTTGTATCTCCAAAATGGCACCTTTACAGGACAGACAACAAACCTTCTTAACTTAAAAGGAGGTTAATGGCAAAAAAGGGCAGTGGTGACCTTGTGAACGGAAGCTCATAAGTCCCAACACAGGTATAACTGAGGTTCCCTGGAGCAAGGTACCGTCCTGCTACACTGCTCCCCGGGTGTGGTTAATAGCTGCCCACTGCTCCGTGTGTGGACGGGTTAAATGCAGAGGTCACATTTTATTGTGCACTTGGTGTGTGATTGTGTTCACACTGACAAATCAGAATCAGAATCATGTTTATTGGCCAAGTGTGTGAGTGAACACATACAAGGAATTTGTTTCCGGCCGATGGTGTCTCTCAGGTACAGTGTAAACAGTAGTAAGAACACAATACAAATGTAAACAAAACAATGAATAATATAAATGAACAATATAATATAATAAACAATCAGAGACTTATTTACAGAAAAAAAAACAGGATTACAGAACGCAAATAACAGTGAGTGCATAAAGTGCAGTTACAGTCTTGTAAGGTGAAGCAGTGTGACAATTAACTATTTAGGAGGGAGACGGCGAGGGGGAAAGAAACTGTTCCTGTGTCGGGTGGTCCTGGTCTGCAGGCTTCTTTACCGTCTACCAGAGGGCAGCAGGTCAAAAAATCTGTGTCCAGGGTGTGAAAGGTCTGATGATCGAATAGTCACATTTGATGTAAACTGTACTTTTTAAGAAGTAATTTAGAGACATGTCATTTGCTCCATTCGTGGTGGCCAAATTACATAAAAATATGATCTCAGACCTGCTCATGGTTTTTCATGTATTAAAGTGATCAAACGTTCATGGCTTGGTTGAATAAATGAGCAGGTTTCAGGAAATCCATGCTTATAGCTGTCAGTGTCCTGCAGTCTCATATCAGTGGGAATAACCCCGGATGCATTAACCTGGAAACCATTCAGTTAAAGAAGCAAACTTCACACACCAAACATGACTGCTCAGCTATGCGATAAAGGGAAAATTATGTAAATTGGACTTTTCTCCAAACCGTGGCTTAAGTGCCTCAGTTACACAAAAGATTTAATTGAGGCAGTCGAACAAGTCAAGCAAGGCACCCTGTCAATATCTCTCTCGAGGAACTAACTTGATATTTTCAGTGCAGTAATACTAGAGGCCCTGGTGTGGGTCCACACATCGCTGACGCCAACGTGAACAGGGCACTCACACTGTGTGTCACTGACTCTGATCATGTCCTGATCAGTGGGGGGTGAAATACATCTTTAAGCCTTGCAGAAGGTGTGTGTGTGTGTGTGTGTGTGTGTGTGTGTGTGTGTGTGTGTGTGTGTGTGTGTGTGTGAGTGTGAGTGTCTGTGTGTGTGAGTGCAGAATGATGCATGCGCACGAACACCGCACTGCTGCTGCGCTGTAACCGCTCTGAATGAGCCAAAATCAAAAACCATTTATACTGGACGGACAGGGGCAATGTAGTGGGAAATAGAAGGAGTGGAATGGCGAGAGAGCGAGTGAAGGGGAAAGGAGGGGGGTCCGAGAATAGATGAGAACGGAGGAAAGGAAGACGGAGACATAAACCATAAGAAAATGTGGTGATGTGGGTGATTTAATCATTCACCGAAATACAGAGAGAAGAGGACCGAGAAAGGGGAGGAGAAAAGGAGGAAATATACAGAAGAGAAACAGAGAGATAGAAGACATGGTGGTGTTGTGATGGGAATAACAGTCGCTGTGTTTTCTCTCCACCTAGGTGCGCATTTTCCCTTATCTGATTGGCCGAGAGTCAGCCTTTGCTGATAATCTGAAGTGGATGGCCTGCGCTAATAAAGGTTCACTGTACTGCACTGAAACAACACAACTCACACACACACACACACATACACACTTAAAGGGGCCATATGCTTTTTTAATGGCTGTCATACATGTGGCCAGAAATGTAATATGGCCATTTTCCAACCTCTCATTTTCTCTCAGAATTAAACAGGCTGGTTCTGTTGCTGTGCCTCTAGGACTGAAATCTGTGAACTGATTGCTCTGTATCATCATCAGCAGAACCGTTCCCTGCAGCTTCCATATAAAACAATGGAGCTAAACTGCTATAGACAGAATGGGCTGATGTATCTCAGTGTGCTGGTTTTACTGACATCACAGAAACATTTAATTCAAAACAAGATTTTCCCCCAAATACGTTCAGTCAATGGACAGTAGGACGGAACTATTTGGGGAAAATACAATTTTTATAACCAGATAGATCTTTTAGATCTTGGTTTACATCTGATATTTTAAAAAAAAATTTTTTCACTGAGCCAAAAATTATTTAAAAAGTGTTAAATGTAATTTAAATAAATGTCACTGGTTATATCAGATATCATTGGGTCTCACTGCTCTTAAAGGGGAAGATCCATATTAGAGTGTCTTAAAAGGGAAGTTATTTTCCACCATTATCTTGGGAAAATATTTACAGTTTTTTTGTCAACTTTCCCTATAACTAGATTGTCCACATGTGTTCGCATGATTTTAGCTTAGCACACTGGAGGACTGTATTTCTCCCAACACAACAACGTCAAGGTATAGGTCTAAATAAAGACACGGATCCATATTTCACTACTACAGTGCAGGATGAAGCTCAAACCCCACAGATTAAACACTGATTACTGCCCCCGCAGGTCACACACAGTACTACAGTCTGGACTGTCTAATTACTGCCCCCACAGGTCACACACAGTACTACAATTTGGACTGTCTGATTACTGCCCCCCACAGGTAAACACACAGAATTACAGTCTGGACTGTCTGATTACTGCCCCC
>JBBPDA010164380.1:0-18078 GCA_037974385.1 Arnoldichthys spilopterus | reverse complement strand
TTAATATTAATAAATTATACATGTATTAATTATAAAAAATAAAACATTTATAAAAAATAAAAGTACAGTAAGGCAGTACAAGAGCAACAGAAAGTGGCAAAACAGTAGATTAAAAAAGCTACAACATAAAAAAGTAAAAACCTTACAACTAATGCAAAAAATATACAGACATTTGCGTATTAAATATTCTATATAAACCCATACATGTTAAGTTGCACACATTGTAGACATAAGTGAACATTCCATTCCAGTGTCTATATATACAGATACAGTTGGGTAGTATAGTATAATACAGTATGGTATAGTCATTCTTAACAGTACTGTCTGGTGTGTACATCAGCCTTTGTTTATGTACAGTGTCATATATTATATATACACACACAGTGTCAGTGGTGTTGAAGGAGCAGTTGATTGTGTTTTGTTTGCGTCTGACAGGGCCCATTGATCGTCACTGAGGAGCTCCACTCTTTCACCTTCGAGGCAGAGCTTTGCTGGTCTGGACTTGTTATCAACTTTGAGGTGAGGAGTTCTGAAAGGAACCCGTATCATTTTCTGAAATAAAGGAAGCTGACGTTAAATATGTATTTACAGTACTGTGCAGATGTCTGAGGCACCTGTGCAGAAACACAAATTAAAGCAAAACACAAGTTCACATTAGAATAAACGCAGACGAACAAGAAAGCAGTGAAAACAACGAGGATGAGGTTTCGTGTGAACAGTAGTTGATGTAAAAGCTGGCTAGAAAAACACAGGTTTGGCTCCAGGTTTCTCCTCCATGTCTCCAGCCTCGGTATGGATGTGTGTGAAGTTCCATCAACATCTGATTTCATCTAATGAAGGACTGAAGCAGCGATTTGATGAAAACTACAAGTAAAGCTGGACTTCTGTAGCTCAAGAGATGGTTAAGCCACCACACTGATACATGCATACGTCACTGTTTACTGTATTAATGTTACTTCCATCCATCCATTTTCTAAACCGCTGCTTCTGTTTCCGGGTCACGAGGAAGCTGGAGCCAATCCCAGCAGACTGCTGGCCTGAGGCGGGGTTCACCCAACCCATTGCAGGGCAAAACATAGACAGACAACCATTCTCACACACACATTTACACCTACGGGCAATTTAGAGCATCCAATCAACCTACTGCAGCCTTTGGACTGTGGGAGGAAACCAGAGAACCCGGAGGAAACACAGACACGGGGAGAGCTCCCGAATTCCACACAGAAAGACCCCCATGGCTGACCCAGGGGATCGAACCGAGGACCTTCTCGCTGTGAGGCGACAGCGCTAACTACTGCACCACCGTGCCGCCCTAATGTTATTTCCAATTATTTTAATAGTCGTTTTTTTGGTTTGAGAAAGAGAGAAAACACTGCACAGATAATTTTTTTTTTTGCAGATAATTCACATATTTTCTGGAAAAAAAAAAACGTCAAATGTGATTATAGAGGCAGAATGTCAGGCAGAATGTCATTCACCTTCCATCAATGAATAACAACCATCTGTTGTCTGCATTGTCCTGTTTTACATTTTTTTATTCATTTTAACGACTGTTATACAAAACAATGGGGATGTGAATTGTTGTAATATAGAGTTTGTGGGGTTGTAGGACTGGGGGGAATTTTTCCCCTAGGGGGAGCCACCAGTAGAATTCTCCTAATTTGTCTCAGTTTAGTTTGGCAGTGCCCAGATACATTTGAACCCTTTAACCCTTTAGCGATCTGGTCAGTTTAGCGCATTTTAAGCCTCTATATCGAACTTACATGCATTGAACTTAACTCAACTGTTTCATCTCTACCATTTGGTTTAGGCCAGTTGTGGTCAAATAATAAATAATGATTTCGATTTGTCTTTAATTAGTGGACCTTTTCGGTCAGTTTCCTTACAGGATGTTAGACAGAGGCATACTGATTTCATGAAGTGATGGACTTGGATGCAAGAAACTGCTTCAGCACAAAAACAGCCAAATCCAAAACCAATCAGGGGTCAAACCAGAGTATCCTAGGCCATGACAGTGGACAAGGTCCAAAAACACTAGCTAAGGTCAAGGAACAAAAATAAAGAACAGTGCAAACAAACGGCTCTGAACACGCGAGACTTCAGATCTATTTTTTTCCTCCAGGATTCTTTAAACTATTCGGCCTCTTCCTCCCTCCATGCAGGCGACCTCTCTTCCTATCGTGGTGATCTCCAACGTCAGCCAGTTGCCGTGCGGCTGGGCATCCATTATGTGGTACAACATGCTGACATCTGAACACAAGGTAGGCCACACCTCCCAAACCATTACCAGTCTGTCACAGTTTCCATGTCATATGGAATTTTCATAGTTTTTTCATGTCAGGTTTAGTCCTTGGTCTCTTTGTCTTAGCCTTGCTTCTGTGCTTTGTCTCGGTCAGTCTTCTTCTTTCTCAGTCTTGTCCTGGGTTCTGTTCTTTGTCCTCAGTCCTTGTTTGGTCTGTCTTTAGCCCTCTTAGTTTTCAGAGGCTTTTAGCCATGTCCCTTGTCTTGTTCTTAGACTTGCTGTTTATTCTCATGTCAATTTTTCTCACACGCTGCCTCTCCCTAGACCAGGGCGTCTCAAATCTGGACCTTGAATCCAGATTCCGGTCCTGGATTTTGTAATTACCGCTAGATATGACTCTAGGTGGCCAGTCAGTTCAGTTAACCACTGGTGGAATCTGGATTCAAGGTCCAGATTTGTGAACCCCTGCCCTAGACCAGCTACTCAGGTTGAGTCTAATTGGCGCCTCGGGAGATGTGCTCTAGGGGAAGGGCTATGTAACACGGTTTCCGTCTTGCGCCACGCTCCTGTTTATTTCCCTTTGCCACACGTACCAGTGTTCCTGCCTTAGTTCTGCTCCTAAATGTGTCTTCAGCTGTCCCTCGTCTATGTCTCTGCCCTGTTTTAGGTGTTCAGTGTTACATGTAGCTATATATACACCCTTGTGTTTATGTTATGTTACTGTAGCAGGTTTTGGTCTAAGGCATTAGCTGCTTTTTCCACAACATCAGGATGAGGAAGCAAGATGCTTGGTGATCATGACGCATGACATATGGTCACTTTTAGCTAGAAAGCTACCAAATATAACATTGACGCTATACATAGCACCTAGGTTGCATATACACTTATCAGCCACAACATTAAAACCACAAACATAAATAATGTTGATTATACCATTATCTCATTAAAGTGGTATCAGGGCGGTAGGATATATTAGGTAGCAAGGGAACATTCAGTTCTTGCAGATGGGTATGCGCTTGGATCTGAATGGCCTTACTGTGGTGAGTCAAAACGGCGGGTCTTGTGGAGCGTTCCAGGTGTACAGTAGTCAGTATCTACCAAAAGTAATCCAAGGAAGGAAAACCCACGGGTCACCCAAGGCTCACTGATGCATGTGGGGAGTGGAGGCTAGTCTGCCTGGTCCCTCAGAAGTGTGGTTTAAAAAGTGGTCAGAACACACAGTGCACCACAATCAGAGCTGTTATGTATTTCCATACTGATTTTTTTGTCTGCTCCTCCCTTTCCTTTCTCCAGAATCTGTCGTTCTTTGTGAACCCTCCTTCGGTCAGTTGGGGCCAGCTGTCTGAGGTGCTGAGCTGGCAGTTTTCCTCCATTACTAAGAGAGGTCTCAATGCGGAGCAGCTGAGCATGCTGGGACATAAACTCTTGGGTAAGTGTTGATGCGTTTTTCTGTTTATGGCCAGATTTGAAGCCTTTACGGTCATACACTCCTGTGGTTCGGTGCCAGACTGAGACTCTTCCTCGACTTTAGATAGAAATCGCTCGGATTAAATATTGTTAGAGAGGTCATTTGTGTCCGAGATGATGATTCCGATGGATTCAATGCGAAATTTGTAAGTTTGGAGAAACCTCAGGTTTCGTTACAGTGGCTCTGAATGGAACCAGGAGTCACTTCTACAACACAAACAGAGCCATTTTAGTTCCTGTTCAAACCCCCACAAGTGAACCTACATGTCTTCGGAGAGTTTCTTTGGAGTGTTAATGGTAAAATATTTTTTCTTTGGGGACTCTTTTGCCTCAAAACGCTGTGCATGTATCCCTCCACCGTGACTGGAATAACGTTAAGGTTCAACAATTCCGACTAGGCAAGTTTCACTAGAAAGCATCTTTTCACACCAAAACGACTTCATTTGAACTTGCAACCTGTACCCCTGGGTTTCTAAACCACTGGGCCGCGGCCCAACGTTGGGCCGTGAACACCATTGTGTGGGCCTAAATATTGAGAAGGTAATTGATTCATACAGGGTCATCAGGTAATCTGGGTAGTAAATGTAGTATAAAAATAAGTTAAAGATGTTAAGCGTCCATCCATCCATCCATTTTCTTAACAGTCCAAAAATGTCCAAAAATATGTCCCAGAATACATTAAATATGAGTTTGCCAGAAGAGGTGATGACACCAGTGCCCAATGCCCAGTGTGTGGAGTGTGGAATAACTGAGTGTGTGTGTGTGTGTGTGTGTGAACCTAAAATATGTTTGTAGTGACTGGGTTGAATAATTTTGTGTCTCGATCCTTTAGGCCCCAAAGCAGCGAAAGACCCAGAGGCTCAAATTCCCTGGAATAAATTCTGCAAGGTGTGTACAGCAAACACCCCCACCCACCACCACCACCAATACACACACACACACACACACACACACACACACACACACACACACACACAATCATCATCAGATTGAGAAACCTTTCCTCTTGTGTGTGTGCACATGTGCAGGGCGGCAGCGAAAGGAACTTCACCTTCTGGCTGTGGATCGAGGGGATCCTGGACTTGATTAAGCGGCACCTGCAGAGCCTGTGGGATGATGGGTAATAATCTTAGTTTTCACTCCTTCTACGTCACGTGATATGCAGCTTTACAGCATCCGTTTTTTTCTCAGAGGTGTAATGTAAATTTCTATAGATAGATTGAAAAGTCAGGGCCCAGATTTTTATAGCAGCCTCACACCTCTGCACACACTCAGTATCAACACTGCACATCTTGTTTTGTTGTACCATTAGCAGGATGTGGGTTAGAACAGGACGACTATCGCTAAGAGTCCAGGCAGTTGCAGACTGTTCAAACTGCACACACTGCAGATTCATACTGGATTAAATTCACTCTGCAGTTATTACTGTCAGAGTAAAAACTACACACTGCAGATTCATACTGAATATAAAGCAATTCCAGAGTTTTTACTGTGAGACTGTAAAAACTAGACACTGGAGATTCATACCGACTTAAAGTCACTTCAGATTTAATACTGTCCGACTGTAACAACTACTCACACTGGATTCATATTGGATTACTGGACTTCAGAGTGTAAAAACTACACATACTGCATAT
The DNA here is from genome assembly GCA_037974385.1 of Arnoldichthys spilopterus. Classification (NCBI taxonomy): domain Eukaryota; kingdom Metazoa; phylum Chordata; class Actinopteri; order Characiformes; family Lepidarchidae; genus Arnoldichthys; species Arnoldichthys spilopterus. The sequence goes on along the minus strand of JBBPDA010164380.1, from coordinate 12,732 downwards.
TCATACTGGATTAAAATAATTTAAAATTTCTTACCGTCAGTGTAAAAACAACACATGCTGCAGATTCATAGTGGATTAAAATCATTTTACATTTATTACTGTCAGACTGTAAAAACTACACATACCTCAGATTCATACTGGATGTGTGGTCACACCATTTCTTGAAAGAACCAATTTAATCATCAAGTTAAAGTGTATGATGGTTGAAGTGCATGATGACCTCCATGCTGTGGTAGTTTTTGTGTTCACACAGGTCCAAAATAACCGCATCTATGTCGGGTTGAGTTTTAGAGCAGTGTCACTGGATGTCAGCAAAGACAGACAAAAAATCTGATATTATACCACATTGAAAAAGTCCTTATTGTCCGACAACCAGTAAAACAATGGGTTGTTAGTTAGGGCTGCACCAATAACTGCAACACCACTGCAGTTTTGACTGGTAATTTGATTACAGTGAATAACCTTAAATGGTTTAAAACTAAATGATAACAATGAGATAAAAATCATAAATAAAACGCTTAGGTCCCAACACTGAAATATTATGTTGATTTCTTAGACAACAGACTTCCCCCAAGCATTAAGAAACTGGTTACCTTTGTTTTCTGGCAGCAATGGAAGTAAACAAAGCCTTGAAGGTTAATGCAAACAATTCCCACAGGAGCCCCAACTTCTGCTGATGACTCACAAACCCCTCTGTGTGAACAAAGGCAGAGCTGGAACCAAACTGTTTCTACAGCCTCTGCTGCATTATTAACACAGTGCTGTCAAGTGGGAAGTAGTACTGTATATCACTATCACACTGTTCCTAAAGCCTCTGCTGCATTATTAGCACAGTACTGTAGACCAGGAAGTAGTACTGTATATCACTATCACACTGTTCCCACAGCCTCTGCTGCATTATTAGCACAGTGCTGTAGAGCAGGAAGTAGTGCTGTATATCACTATCACATTGTTCCTACAGCCTCTTGTATTATTAGCACAGTACTGTGAAGTGGGAAGTAGTGCTGTATATCACTATCACAATGAGAAGGAAAAGGCCAGAAATAAAGACACACAAAGATTTTGGCAGTAGATTCAGTTCACAGAGGACCAACACAGTCAACAGCAGGTTTGGGGTGAACTGGACAGCAGAGGGTGACAAATGCCACTTCACCATTTAGGGTTATTCACTTTAATAAAACGTAAAGTAAAAATTGTGTGTTTTCTAAAACCGTGGCCTGGTAATGTATCTAATGTGTCCACCGATCTTGCTCTCTCTCTCTCTCTCTCTCTCTCTCTCTCTCTCTCTCTCTCTCAGCTGTATAATGGGCTTTGTGACGAAGGACCGCACTAAAGCGCTGCTCAGCGATAAAGCCCCCGGAACTTTCCTGCTGCGTTTCAGCGAGAGCAACCGAGACGGAGCCATCACCTTCAGCTGGGTGGAGCACACCTTAAACGGTGAGGCACAAGCTGAGTCCCGCCCCCTTCTGGGGGTGTGTATGTAATTACAGGCCAAAGAAGGAAACAAAGGGCCTTTTTTTTTGTTTTGACATGAAAACACAAGATTGAAGGATAACACTGCTGATTTCCTGTGTGTGTGTGTGTGTGTGTAGATGAGCCACAGGTCCGCTCAGTAGAGCCCTATACTAAGAGAGAACTGTCAGCAGTCTCGCTGCCTGACATCCTCCGTAATTACAGAGTGATGGCAGCCGACAACGTTCCCGAAGACCCCCTGCGCTTCCTATATCCCTCCCTTCCCAAAGACGAGGCCTTCCGCAAGTACTACTCCAAACCTGCCGAGAGTAAGGGTTACAGTGATACTTCCTTCAGCATCAGTGCTCAGCTGTCAGCAATGGTGGTCTAGTGATTAGGACGTTGCCCTTGGGGCCTGAAGGTTACTGGTTCAAGTCCCGGCCCGGGCACTACTGAGGTACCCTTGAGCAAGGTACCGTCCCACTACACTGCTCCCTGGGAGCTGTTGGTAGCTGCCCTCTGCTCCACGTGTGCACGTGCGATGGGTTAAATGCAGAGGTCACATTTCGTTGTGGTGCTTGAGTGTGTTCACAATGACAAAGAGTCACTTTCATCCCCATTTCATGGAAAAGCGTAACGTTCAGTCTTCAGTCCATATGGTCAATGACCTGCAGTTCTACTGTTTTTGTGATTTTGTGACGTTTAATAGTCCTGAGGGAAATTCCGTTGCCTTTTACAGGCTCAGTGCAACAAAGATAGAAACAGAGTGGAAACAGAAACACTAGAGTTACGAAAAATAGAAAAAAAGACAAAACTTCAACCAGAAAACTCCAGATATAGAACAGTTTAAGGTGTAAAGTCTGAGCAGGTATGTACATGTAGGGTAGACGTATGTAGGCCTCACTTTTTATGATGGCAATTTGCATATACTCCAGAATGTTCTGAAGGGCGATCAGGTGACGTTCCTCTTTGCCATGAAAATGCAAAAAAAAAAAAAAATTTCCACAACTGCCACAGAAGGACCTGCTGACATAATTTCAGTGATCCTCTCATTAACACAGGTGATGTTGACGAGGACAAAATTTAACAAAAAGCAAACAGAACAGGTGATGCAAACATGCCGAAGGTGATGTAGTGCTTTATAATAATAACAACAGCAACAACAATAATAACAATTATGATAATAATAACAATAATAGTAGTAATAATAACAACAATAATAATAATAACAATGGTAATAATAATAATTATAACAATAATAGTAATAACAATAATTATAACAATAAAAATCGTAATAATAACAATAACAATATTAATAATAATAAAAATAACAATAGTAATAATAACAATAGTAATAATAATATGAATAATATTAACAATAACAGTAGTAATAATAACAATAACAATAGTAATAATAATATGAATAATATTAACAATAACAGTAGTAATAATAACAATAATCATAATAATAATGATAATAATAACAATAGTAATAATAATAATAATAATAATGAGGTCGGTGAAGCAAGATTATAGATAATACCAATAAACTATGACACATGAAATGATGGAGTATGAAATGACACATCTTCAGATCTTTTCAGAAATTGTACATTTCTAAATCTGCATTTTTATCTGATTTAACAAAATTATCAATGCATTTTTTTTCCGTATGTGGAGAAAACCTGTGCACTCAAATCCCACTAAGCAAAGAATTCTGTAGATAAACACTTAAAATACATAAGAGCACTGATTATATAACACACATTCCTCCTCCTGGCAGAGCAGAATCATCTACTGATCCTGTCACACATGCACTGAACACTGGAACTTATTTAGCACTGACCTACACTGATCAGCCATAACATTAACACGTGAAGTGAATCACATTAACTCTTTAGTTTTTTCATTACAGTGGCACCTGTCAGGGGGTGGGATATATTAGGCAGCAAGTGAACAGTCAGTTCTTGTGATGGCTAGACAGAAACAGCAGGTTGTGCAGTAGCTAGTACCTTCCAAAAGGGTGGCAAGGTCATGGTTACCCAAGGCTCATTGATGAATGTGAGGAGTGAAGGCTAGCCTGTCTGGTCCGATCCCACAGAAGACATACAGTGCACCACAGTCAGAGCTGTTTCAGCAGCATCAGGGGCCTACTCATGATTAGGGAGGTGGTGTTAATCTTTTGGCTGATCAAATGGCTCAGCAAATCCTTTTCACCCTGTCCCTCTCTTCATAGAACACGAGCCAATGGACGTGGATAAGAAACAAGACGAAGGCTACATCAGCACAACTCTCATCTCCGTCTCCGAAATGTGAGCAAATCTGCAAGTTCGCTACAGTTTACCAATGGGAGTAGTCTTGGCTTAGGCCCCGCCTACACATGTGGCCTGTAATTTTCAAAAACGTAGCTTTTTCTATGCATTTTGGCTTCCGTCCACACACAAACGCCACTTTTGGCCACTGGCCTCATTTTGTAGGTTTGTACCCGAGGTCTTGAGAATTTTCCCACTGCTCTGGTTTTCACTATTGGACAAGGGGACCACTGGTCACAAGTAGTGCCTTAAGGGCGGAGATGGAACATTTTAACATACAGTATAAGATTTTATTGCCATTCGTCCCTTGTTAATGCGCGTTTTCCTTTTTTTACGCACCTCAAAACTCATTTCTGTGGTCCAATCGGAATTCTGCGCTTGCAGATCAACGAGACATGACAGTAACTCTCAGTTCTGTAGGCGCCACTGCATATTCAGAGCAGAAATGCAAAATATTCCTACTGGATTTCACTCCCGGTGTATTGCCGAGGACTTCACCATGGAGGCACACGTCTCACTTTCATCACTTGCTTGCTCTTTAGTTTTGTTCCCCATGCCCGGTTCTTACTTTTGACCAGTAGGTGTCCTCAGTGTTAACTTGAAGCTTTGAGCATGAACCCATGTTTGAACCATTTGGCTAGCTAACCGCTAAAAACCAGAGCGAAGCTAAGAAAGAAAACCCGGTTTGGCAAAAGTGCTCACAAACAGGAACACCCACAAAAAGACAGCGCTCCAACACAGCCCGGCCAAACAGGAGGGTCAGATACACTTAGTGGTCGACGTACACCTGGGGACGCTTAAAGAGATGGGAGGAAGAACAGGTGAGAATATGAGGTACGGGTCAAAAGCAGGGAGGGAGGCGGGGCTAGGGGGTAGAACAGACCAGTGAAGCTAGCAGACACGTGGGAGGGGCGACCATGAGGTGTAAACCAATAGACAGGGGGAGAAAGACGACGAGGGTAACCAAACGCGTGGCGCCGGAACACAAACCAATGACATACAGGAAAGTGCCCAGAACGAGACAAGGGGCGTGGCTACAGGACAACAGTATGCAAGAACAGTAGAGCAAGGGAGCTTGGGTGGGACCCTACGGAGGGAACGGTGGCAACAGTGGGGGTGGGACGTTGCAGTCAAATTTGAAGTGGTTTCACGAGGAAAAGCGTTTCAGGACAATTTTATACAATTTTATATATTTTTCAAAGGATGTGTGTGTAAAGTTTACAAATGTGTAACATAGAGAGTCATTTCAGGAAATCATTCGGGACATGTATGATAACATCAGTGTCTCCTGACTACAGGAAACCTTCTGAGTACAATGACAACATTATGCCTCTTTCTCCAGAGGTTTATGGTGAACTGGAACGCATGGTGAGTATAAAACTCTACTGCACTCGAAAATATTTCTGATCCCTTCACTACAGCATATCAGAAATCACTCGTTTTAACATATTGTTCACTAGAATAAATCCTTTACTTTGTGTAACAGTAAATGTAAATGTGCACTTATTATTAATGTTTACGGTGCACCTCACCAGAGTAATCATTAATATTTACGGTGCACTTTACAAGAGTAGTCATTAATGTTTACAGTGCACTTCTCCAAAGAAACCATTGTTTACATTGCATTTTACCAATCAGTATTCTTTACAGTGCACTTCACCAGAGTAATCAGTATTCTTTACAGTGCCCCTCACCAGAGTAATCAGTAATCTTTACAGTGCCCCTCACCAGAGTAATCAGTAATCTTTACAGTGCACTTCACCAGGGTAATCATTCATATTCACAATGCATTTACCAGAGTATTCAGTAGTATTTACAGTGCACTTCTAAAAAGTAATAATAAATATTTACAGTGACAGTGCACTTCTGCAGAGTAATCAGTAATCTTTACAGTAAACTTTAACAGGATAAACATTACTCTTTACAATGCACTTCACCAGAGTAAACATTAACAGCATTTTGTACAAAAATCTTTACTATAGTAATAGTTTATTAGTGCCCTTGTGTAGTTACTACTTTAACAGGCCAACATGGTGCAGATGGATCTTTAGAATGTAGTACCATGAGATTTCAGTAAAAATGGCTTGATGTCACTTGTACATACGAAGGGTTTAGACTTTAATGTAAATTCTAATTTCTTTACTTTTTTTTCCTAGACTCGAGATATAACCGGAGACATCGGAGAGGTATAATAATTCTATTTTAGCTGTTTTTACATGTAAACTCTATTGAAACGTCAGCGGTTTCTCGTTTACCATGAAACCACAGCCAGCATAAATCTTACGCCAAGCGCTTTCTTTCCCGTGCAGCTGTGTCGAGGATTTTCGGATGCCTGCTGAACGAACGGAGGAACAGAGCCAAAGTCAACGTCCCTCCACATGCAACGACGAATAGGCCCAGCTTCGCATTTTATCTCCACCGTCCAAAAGATTGTGAGAGAAAATGCTAACGGGAATTCGACGGACCTTTCCCATTATAGCACTTACCCGACGCTGTGGAAACGTCCCAAATCTCCCGTCTACTGTCAACCTCGCTGACGCTTTCTTTAAGGAGGCAGATTTGACAATGTGATTATCGATTGCACAGCAAGAAAATGTGCCCATGGTGCTTTTTTTGAAGTGAAACCGGAAATCTTAGCCACATTTAGAAGAACTTGCACTTTGATTTGAAAAAACGTCATTTTCTTCAGACGCTTGATCTCGTTGAACGACTTCATAAACTGCCATTTCACAGTACATCCACCTCAGGCTTCCTCAGCTGGGAGAATTGTTTCGTTAGCAGCTTAGAGCATCTAAAAAAAATTCTCAAGCAAAATCACAAGTTTTTAAAAAAAATTTCATGTTGTTTGTCACTTTGTTGTGCACGGTTTTGCAGTGAAACTGCATTGAATGACGACGCTGTTGGGCTTGTTGACGCTAAATGGAAAAGATCGGGTCCTGTTTCTTCCGAAGGCTGTAAATTTGTGAGTTTTGTTTGTACTACTGGCCAAGAGATTTCTTAACACTTTTAAATGGGGAAAAAAGCCTCTCAGACGTTTTTTTTTTACCATAGTTTTTATTTGTTTTTTTTTCATCAGTGAAATAAATACTCAGTGCAGTTTGGAACACACACTTCAACAAAGCCTGTAACAGCAATATGGTAATAGACGAACAAAAGAGGAGGAAGCTGTAACACAGGGAGAACGTAATACATTCGTAACAGCAGTAAACACATCCAATGAGATGTTACCCTGGTTGAAACGGAGGCGTTGCTAAAATACACCTACACCTATAGGGAATATTGTCACGGTGTGTTAACTTTGACCTGTTTGCTGTTTGGTTTATTCTGTTTGGTCATAGTTTTGCTATAAATAATAACTGGCTTTTACAAATGTAACACATGCTTACACACACACACACACACACACACATACACTCACACACACAGAATTCAAGTAGCAAGCTATGTGTTTTATGAGAAATATAAAGTTAGATCAACACAGATAAGCTCTTGTGCTTGTGGTCTTTATGTGCTTCAATCTACGTAACTGTTAAGCTCTGTTCACTTTTTCCCTGTTTTTCTGTTTTTGCTTGCTCAGTATAATCATTACGACAGACGGGAGCGTTCTGGGGACCTTTACTATCAGCTAGCTATGTTTGACGGAGGCCTGGGTACGTAGAGGCGAGCTTTCGAGAGCCATGTCGCGCCAAAGACATGTACAGCTCTCGACGCCCATTTCGGGGTCCACATCCTCCCTTTGCGACACATAGGACCTCTGGGCCTCACTTTGACTATAATACATAGAAAATGTGTATAATCCAGTCAAACCTATTTCACAGAATTTCCTGTTTTACAATGTTGATCTACTTGAAATTGGTCCCAATAAATAAATAAATAGATAAACATTTGATCACAACTTTTCCAAACACCATGAATTAGCATCTGATCAAATTTTAATATGGTTATCGCCTAAAATCGATTTTTCCCTGCAATGTCTCCTCACTGTAGCCAGGCCTTTCTAAAGGAGTACACTCTGTTATGTCAGTTACAACGATAATAAAAAAAATGTATAAAAAATAAATAAATTATAATAAAATAATAAAAAAAAAATCATCTGTTACAAATCCAGTTGTTTTTCCTGCCATCGCTCCTCACTGTTTTCAGATGTTTTTTGTTTTTGTTGTTGGATTAACATATTTTTTAATCCCACAGATGATGAGTTTTGTGACCTCGCAGGAAAATGAGAAACGATTGGTCCCTACAAACTTGTCTTAACCCATTTTGATTGCGTGCGCTCCGAAACATTCTCACCACCGCCACCACAAACACACACACGAAACTAGTGCAAATATTTCAGTACAATCGGTCGAAAAAACATTGTCTCCATTTGGAATAAACGGGAAACCGCGAGACTTGATGAACTATTGAAAAAGGCAAACAAAGCACAGTAGCCGCCCTGAACTTCCCGAAAAAGCTCATTAAGTAGACAAACGCGGACTCTGCTACAATACACGAGACTGTTCAAAAGTTTGGATCAATCGTCGTTTGCTTTTTTATATACAATTATACACCGATCAGCCATAACATTAACACCACCACCATATTGCGTAGGTCCTCGTCATGCACGGCTATGACTGTGGTGCACTGTGTGTTTTGACCCCTTTCTATCAGTCAGCATTCACATTTTGTACAACAAGCGGTTTGGGATCAGACCAGACAGGCTACCCCTCGCTCCCCACATACATCAATGAACCTTGGGTCCCCTGATTCGCTAGTTGTCCTTCTTTGGATCATCTTCAACAAGACCTGCCATTTTCGAGATGCTCATTTAGAACATCACAATAAGGCCCCTGTCAAAGATCAGATGCTTACGCACCTGCTTCCAGCACATTGACTTCAAGAACTGACTGTTTACTTTCTGCCTAATGTATTGCAATAAAATAACTAGATAATGTTATTCACTTCACCTTTCAGTGGTGTTAATGTTATGGCTGATCGGAGTAAATAATGCAGTAAAACTGCAAATATTATCATCTAGAGACCAGAACAGTTTTGAGATTTTGGAAACAGCAAAATGCTCAATCCTATCAATTTATCTGCCTCGACATTTGAAGATCTTTTGGATTACAAGGCATTCTGGATATTCATTTTTTTCCAACTTTAGATATTAATTTTATTAATAAACACTTAGTAGTTTGACCTTATGCAACGTCCCAACATTTATTACCTGTCCAGAGTCGCTAAAGCCAGAACTGCAGTTGCACTGTTTGTATTTGCAGCTAAACTCCTTTTAAATGACGGAAAACATTGATGCCAAACTTTTGAGCTGTAGTGTAAAATCAACAAAACCTCTGAAGAGCAGATCCCACTCATCGTTCCACTCCACCCCTGGCTGATCAACAGAGCCCTCGATCTTCCTAAATATCTAAGCGACATCATTAAAGAGCTACAGGTCAAAATATTCCATATTGTAACAATACATCAATGTACACTGTATATGTTATATATTTAAAATACATTATAGTGTGTGTCTGTAAGTGTGAAAAACACACAAAATGAGGGCAAGACTACATACCTACCGGCGGGGACCGAAGAAACCAGCAAAATATGAGCCAATACGCCCAGCCACTGCGGAGGCTGCGTGTACCCAGTGCACACGCGAACGTCGTCCATGTATACACAGACAAACACACGCCCAGCACTACTGGAATGAATTCCACGGTGCTTTGAACTGAAACTTGTGTTAAAAATACACACACAAATACAGCAGATATCTACACAGGTTCTACAGGGTTGATTGTTTTCAGTAGTAGAAGTACACACATACACACACACACACACACACACACACACACAGAAACTAGAGTTTTTTGTTCAGTTACAGCATGCCGTCCAGGTTCTTCTCCGCCGTCTCCTTCTCCCCGGCAGCTGTGGTCTCCTGAGGGCTGTACTTGTTGTGGTAATCCTGCAGGATGGTCACCACGTCATGATGACCGAAGTGCACGGCCTCATCCATTGGAGTATTCCCCCACCTGAAGCCAGTTTGCAGTGGCGAGAAGGTTAGAAAAGCGTGATACAGGGAAGTGTCGTTCCATATTTATTTATGGGAGTGCTCGTACCTGTCTCTGGGTACAGGGTTCACCTTGCAGGCCTCCAGAAGGAAGCGAACGACCTCGGCGTGACCTGCAGACATAGGAATGGATCTGTGCTTACATGTACACATTTACAGTAGCATTGGAACATTTAGACTCACAAAAAATGTGAATTCTTTTGCAGTTTATAGTCTAAAAATTACACTGTGAACAAAAAAGTGCATATTAGCTACTAGGGGTGCAAAACCTAATACTACTGATGCACTGATCAAAATAGCGCACGATCTGATGTATCGATGTAAACCATAAAAATATTGATTTTACTGGATTTTGAGTTTTATACTGAGAAGCTGCTTCTGCTTATGATGACACTGCTGTATTTGACCTTGAAATTTCATCATATTATTCACCAGATTATATCATATTAATCATAGGGCAGTGGTGGCCTAGTGGTTAGGACGTTGTGCTTGGGACCGAAGGTCGCAGGTTCAAGTCCTGGCCCGGGCACTACTGAGGTACCCTTGAGCAAGGTACCGTCCCACTACACTGCTCCACGTTTTGGAAGCGTCAGCCAAATGAATAAATGTAAAATGACTAAATATATTTCATACTGACTGCAGACAGACCCCAGTATCCAATCGCATCGCTTCAAATTCTGACTTATTGAAAGTGTATCGGATTGTTGCCTAAAATAATCAGATCAGATCGCGATGAAACTCATGATTTACACCCCTATTAACAACATACCGTGGCCATCAAACTCAAAAATCAAAAAGATTATAAGCTGCCAAATATCACTTGATTATATCACTCAATGAATTGCTTTAAAAATTATTTACATTTTCAGACATAATTTTGATAAACTGGTTTTGCACAAGTTATATGCTAAACATAGTATCCACTGGTCATTGTAAAGTCGTGCTCAGCAGTCTGAACATTCTCCACAAGGGGGCGATATCAGAACTCACACTTTTGTGACCTTCACTGAAAGGGAGGAAACCCAAACCAGCAGGATCTCACTCGTAAGTGTATGCAATTGCAAATAATCATTCAGACAACTTATACACACACACACACACACACACACACATATATATATATATATATATATATATATATATATCGACACAGGCTCTGACTGTGGTGCACTGTGTGTTCTGACCCCTTTCCACCGAAGTCAGTTTTTACTTTTTAAACCACAGTAGCTCTTCTGTGGGATCAGTCCAGACAGGCCACTCCCCAAATGCATCAACGAGCCTTGGGTGCACAGGATCCTGTTGCCGATTCAGCAGTTGTCCTTCCTTGGATTACTTTTGGTAGGTTACTACTGTACACCTGAAACACTCCACTAGACCTGCTGTTTTGGAGCTGTTGACTCGTCTAACACAAAAGGCCCTCAGATACTTACGCTTCCCATTTTTCCTGCTTTCAGCAAATCAACTTTTATGACTGACTGTTCACTTGCCCCATAAGGTTTATATATACAGGTGCCAATGTAATGAAATAACTACATAGTCAGTGTTATTCACTTTGCCGTCAGTGGTGTTAATGTTATGGCTGATTGGCGCAAACAGTAATTGTGCATTGAAATTCGAGTAGATCATAAGCAGCATCGTTGAATTAGAACCGAGCTCACTGTACCTTCAGCAGCCGCCACGTGAAGAGCTGTCCTGGAGTCGTAATCTCTCTGTTCCATATCCATAGAGGACAGAGCGAACCTACACACAAACACAAGCCGACAAGCCAATCAGACAGGCTCTAGGAAGGTACATCTGAGAGTGGGACAAGTGTGTGTGGAGAGTGTGTGAGGATGTGTACCTCCTCAGAGCAGACACGTCTCCAGTGTAGGCAGCAAACAGCAGATTTATCACAGACTTCACCTGGACGAGAGCAGAGAGATGCTGGTTAACACCTCCCATAGTGAGACAAACATCCCCTCAAATAACAGTAATACTGTTCCCCTTTGGGTCCATGCCAATCTCATTCCAGTTTAAAAAGCAAATTTGTCCATCCAGACTGGGCCTGGTGTGAAATGGTTCAGACTGGGATTTCTTTACAGTGGTGGTGAATGGAACCAGACGTCACGTCTCAATTATAGAGCCGTTATATTTCATCGCCAAACCCCCCAGTGAAGCTCCACATGTCTGAGTGTTTCCATGGAATGTTGATGATGGTAAAATAGTGAATATGAACTAAATCACTTTGGGGGACTATTTTTTCCTCACAACACCCTGCGTGCATCCCTCCACCATGAATGGACTTTAAGGCCCAAACGCTTCTCCCAACTCTAGGAAAACAATGTCTCAGGCATCAGGCAGCATCTTCATCACCATTTCTTGTTCAGTGAGAAGCTTTCAGAGGAACCAGCCGTCTGGTTTCATTCACCACCACTGTGAACAGTTCTGCATGACTGAATAAAGGCGAAGGTGACTACAGGTGTATTATAGAAAGCACTGCAGTTCTCACTGACTCCACTAAGTGTCAGGGCATGCAGGAAAATCACACTTCTGTACACTAGGCTATGCAGATAAGGCCAGAGACTGACAGGAAATTGTCAAACTACATTAAGGCTTCACCTAAACACACACATACACACAGCTATAACTCATACACATGCTAGATGATGTTAAAAGCCGGATAATCTTAACACTCACCCTCTCGTCCCCTCCCTCTCTACGAGGATCCAGCTTCTTAGCAAAGTGCCGCAGGTTATCATAGTTATGGAAGTTGCAGAGCTGCACCAGATCCTAGTCAAAATCCAAGTCAAAACCCAAAGCATTAAGTCCAAATAACCAGTGTAACATCCAAAAAAAAACCACGCTTAAACCGATGATGTTTTTGTGACGTTCCCTTGCCTTGCCTAGCAAACTAAGCGTGTTTTTTTTTTGTATGAGATC
>JBBPDA010164316.1:0-18085 GCA_037974385.1 Arnoldichthys spilopterus | reverse complement strand
CTAGCTCTTCAGCTCCATTGCCTCTATTGCTTTTCCTAAAATCAAATTTTTGCCTTTATCCATACAGGAAAGCCACACTGCCTTTTATAACAAATGTGTAACTGCGGTTTCCTTAAGAGCAAACCATTATGGGTAATGTAGTGTTATAGTGCAAAAGCCCTATCATCAAGGCAGAAATTAGTTTTGAAAATTAATAGAGAAAAGACAGTTTAACGGACAGAGTTTGGTGTGTCAGAGTTACTCCGAGTGGCCTGCTGAGGTGATAGACTATCAGCTGTGAAGCCAAACACAGCGGCTCCCCTGTGTCTCAGACCAAAGTAGAAAGGAATATACGTATGAAGGAAAGATGCTCCACACAGTGTTTATTTCTGGAGTGCAGTCTTCTTCATGGTGAACAGTGCTTTCTGTGCTCCTTAGTTCCACAGGCAGAGCATTGTGCAAGTCTACAACATTGTGCAAGACAATCCTATGAGAAGCATCGACTTCACATTAGTAACAAAGGAAAAATCTGAATTTCGAAACAGGTTAAACTCTTTACAAACAAGTAATACAAAGTGTGGACCAACCAAACCACAGAAAAAGTTAATTTGTTACACCCTTACTGGGTGGGATTCATTAGCGTATAAGTGAAAGTGACTATTTGTCATTGTGAACACACTCAAGCACCACAACAAAATGTGACCTCTGCATTTAACCCATCACACGTGGAGCAGCAGGCAGCTACCAACAGCGCCCGGGGAACAGTGTAGTGGGACGGTACCTTGCTCAAGGGTACCTCAGTAGTGCCCAGGCCAGGATTTGAACTTGCGCCCTTCAGGTCGCAAAGGCAGCATCCTAACCACTAGGTCACCACTGCCCACTGTATAAGAGATGCCTGTCACAAGCAGACCTATTACTAAAGTGTTGCAGTGTTCATGAGTTCTGAAAATGTATAAAATCAATCCTGAATCCCACCCTGCAATAGTCTTGGGTGTACCCTGCCTTGGTCCCATAGTCAGGTGGTATTGGATCCAGCCCCCCCAACCCAGAGACTCTCCAATATAGATAAATGGTTTGGATAATGAATGAATGAAGGAAATTTCCTTAATACTGACAGGCCACAGGAATTGCCTAGTTCCCCTGTCAGTCTGGCTTTAGTTGTACAGCTTCAAGGTGTTGGGCTATGTCTTAATCAACTCACCCCAGCCCACCAGGCATAGTTTCAGTAAGTATCTTCTAATGTAGATGTTGAAGACCCGCACCAGCAGCAGGTATAGGTGAAAGCCTTCAATAGCAGTCCAGGTAAAAGTGGCCAAAAGGGCCCAATGCAGCATGAGTCCCAAAGACTGACAGACTGTCCTCTCCGCTCTGGACCAATAGGAACTGACCAGGAACAAGAGGTGCAGTAGGAACAATGAGCCTGTCAGCTGCAGATGAATATAGAGAGAGTGCTCTAACTTTGTCTTCCTGTGGAGAAAGAGGTCACATGGTGCAGTTAGAAATGAGATGTTTTAAGAGATTTAAACAATAAACTCTACTTCCACTTTTCAAATATAAAGCAAATAAATTATTCTTTAAAATCTGATGAAACTGTATGTTTCACTGTATACTGCATCACAGCCCAGTACCTATACCTTACCTTGGCCAGTTCATCAGAAACACCAACCATACATGTGCATTTGGCCGATATCAAATGACTGTGAACTATATCTATTTCTGTATCACTATAGGATCATAGTTATTTGGGTTGTGCACCATCCTCAGCAGAGTAGGGGGGTGTGGTGCTAGTGTTAGTGTAGCAAAGGCAGCCAGCAATGAGTCTTGGGTCATACACCACTGACAGACTCGAGAAGCATTTGTTAACTATTGTGCTTCACCCATTCCCTGTCCCAACACATCTTATCCAGCAAACAAAAGCTTGGTAATCATTTGATGAGGCGGACCACATGTGTTTAAGTAAGGAAGGTCTGTATGTCACATACTGTCATGTTTGGTGGTGATTTAGGAAGCATGTGCAGTTACGAGTAAAACAAAAGGTTTTAATAAAACAAAACAAACACTAAATACATACACAGAGTCAAAAACCACAAAGAAGCACAAGGCAAAATGAAGACTAAACCAAGCACTGGGGATTATATAGTGCACACAACTAGGGACACCTGAACACCGTGATGGGACGAGAGACGAAACACAGCTGTGAGGTGGGGCATTACAAGGAACATGAGGACTGAGCACGTGGCTTTTACCAAACAAAACACAGACACGTGAAACACAAGGGGCGTGACATGTTACAGAGCCCTCCCCCTAGGAGCAATGTCCCGGTGCGACTAAACCCCACCCACAACCAGGTGCTGACCTAGGCGGACGGCAACACTAAACACTGAGGACAAGGCTATGACTAAACATGAAGCTGGCACAACAAACTGGAGAAAAGGCTACAATGGCACAGTACATCAAACACTATGAACTGGGGGAACACAAACTGGGGCTGGGGAAACAAAGTCCTGGGCTAAGAAAACAAGGTCCCGGGCTGAGGAAACAAGGTCCCGGGCTGAGGAAACAAGGTCACGGGCTGATGAAATGTGGAGCTCTGATCCTGGACCCAGAAGACGCGGAGGCAGAGCCTGACGACGTCAGCGACACCCGGGGGAAGCCAGGAGGCACCCGTGATGTCTGGGCAGAGCCAGGAGGCACCCGCAATGTCTGGGCGGAGCCAGGAGGCACCCGCGACGCAACACCAGAGGACTCTGCCCCTGCATTAAAGATGCAGCCAAGTCCTACTCTTACAGCGCTGAAGTCGCTGTGTCCTGCCCCCAAGTCACTGACCCTGTGAGTACAGCGTCGATGTCGCTGTCTCCAACTAGCTCCACCCGTGACATCCAGGGGCAACAGGGCGGAGCCAGCAACGTCTGGGGGGAGTTAGCTGGAGACAGTGACGTGCAAGCGGCACATGGCATAGGTGGCAACATCAGGGCAGAGCTAGGCTTAGACAGAGACATCTGGGCGGAGCTGGGCGGTGACAGTGACACCAGGGTGGAGCTAGGCAGTGACGGTGATGTCAGGGCGGAGCTAGGCGGAGAAAGCGACGTTACGCGGTACTCACAGGGGTCAGTGACTTGGGGGCAGGACACAGCGACTTTAGCGCTGTAAGGGTGGGACTTGGCTGCATCTTTAATGCAGGGGCAGAGTCCTCTGGCGTCTTTGACATGGTGGAGCTGGTCGGCGATGCGGAGGCGTGGCTCGGCGATGCAGAGGCGTGGGTCGCGACGTCGATGACGTGAGACACCGTGGACAGCGTGGAGGAGGGTTTCCCGGATGGGGAAGCTGGGATCGGCGATGAGGAGGCGGAGCTCTCAGACACAGCATGTGGTGGCTCCACGTGCTGCAACGTTTGTGTGGAGACCTCCCTCGTGACGTGCAACGACGATTGTTTGGCGGTGATTTAGGAAGCATGTACAGTTACGAGTAAAACAAAAGGTTTTAATAAAACAAAACAACAAACACTAAATACATAGAGTCAAAAACCACAAAGAAGCACAAGGCAAAAATGACGGGGACACATTCAGGGTAGACAAAAAAGAAACAACAGTTGACCAATGCTATTATATAGTGCACACAACTAGGGACACCTGAACACCATGATGAGACGAGAGACGAGACACAGCTGTGAGGCGGGGCATTACAAGGAACAGGAGAACTGAGCACGTGGCTTTTACCAAACAAAACACGGACACGTGGAACACAAGGGGCGTGACATGGTACACATACAGCCTGTATGTTTTAAAACAAGGTAAGGGTGATTAAGAAAGTGACCAGTAAATGTATATGCTAAATTTTGTAGGTTTGTTAAATCTATTTTCAACTACCATAGTGATCAAACCTGTCCTCAGAACAGTCTGGGGGAGCATTCAGGATCAGTTTGAAACTTGATCAAACAGAAGAGCATCATCAAACAAAAAAGCAGACCAACTTGGTTGTGCTGTTTCTATTTCTGAAGCAGTGTAGCAACACTTCAAAACTGACGCCGGGGTCTAGTCTGCACACTGATACTGATACTGACAACGTTTCCTTTCTGCTGTTCAACAGTCGAATTACCACATACACTGAGGTCTAGGCTGCACATTGCTGGTGATACTGACAGTGTTTTCTTTCCTCTATTCAGCAGTCAAATTATTAACATACAAGCCAGTTTTACATAAACCTTAATCTCACCTTCTGCACAGAAATATCACAATGGTGATGGCTGTAAATACCATAGAAAAAGATGATCCAATGTATGTGATATACTCAAGCCTCTGAACATTGGCATGGTCTGGCACTTCATGGCTCTGTCAGGGATTAAAGATTATTGTGAATGAGAGTCATGTCCAGAACCAAGAAAGGTACAGGAAGCACCAAGTACAATTTTTCAGAAGGTTAAAAGTTTGAAGCATTCGCTTACCATAAGTACTGCAAAAAAACTGAGATGATTACAACTGCAGATGAAATTTGTGTTGTTCTTGATGGTGCTACAGCCATTTGCGCTCCAGTGATCTGATGTACACATACAATAAACACAAAGATAAAACAAGAAGTTGTCAAACCACTTGCTCTGTAATCTTTTTCCACTATCTCTAATAAGAATCTTTCAGAAATCAACAGCTTATTTGTAAAGTATCTTCTCACTAGCATGCACAGGAATATGAATATTTCATAATTAAAAAAAGGAGTTTGGTTGAGGACCTTGCTTACTACTGTTTGACATCTTCCAGAAGACACATGTTCCAGTCTGAGTCTGAAACATATACATGTTTTGTAGAAAAAACATAAATACGTACGACTCATGACACTGATATTACCAAAATGAGCATTGAATAAGCAGGTGAGACTTAGGAGGTTTGTAACACTTCTAGAACTTGGTGATTGCTTGTGCTTTACCTTTCAAACGTTTAGCCTTTAATAAATAGAAATAGTGTAGAAATATGCTGCTTATTCACAAAGTGTCAAATACAAATAGTTTTATTATTACAGCTTACTGGGACAAGTTGTAACAGTGGATGATGTATTTGAAGTACTTTTGTAAAATTTTCTTTTCATCAAAGCAGGAACAAATCTTGTTAGTCAAAACATCCAACACTAGCAAACAACAAACTTAAAAGTAGCATTTGTGTTCATGTGACATATTTGTGTCCAACCACTTAACACACTGTAATTAATATTTTTTTCAGTGATTTTTTAGTTTAAAGAGGGGGAAGATCTCAGATGCTATAGTTTGAAACTAGCATGCTGTTTACACATTGGGTTAAACCAGAGAAACATTTGTTTTTGACCACATCTGAGGATTTAACCTCCATTAATATTTTTTGAAAGATTGTGTGTTACATAAATATGACGCAAGTCATCAAACATTTCCAGTCAGCTGTGGTGTGTATATATATATATACACTGTTGCTTATTTCGTTTTGATGAAACTGGGGGGTGCTACAATTTACCCCGTGTTACAACCCTGCCTATTCTCCCACAATGCCCAAACTGTCATTCCAGTAGGCTTGTTACAGTGCACTACAGTTTACCATTTACCACTACATGTAAGTTTTTTTTTTGCTTGTGTTTGCTTTGCAAAAATTGCATGTCTTACCTGACTCAAATTTGAGAACACAATTGTAACAGGATGAGAAAGGTTCTGGACATCTTTAACACCAAGCCACACTCCTAAGACCTGCTCATGAGGAATTCTTTTATCTTGAGGTGCCTGGTCCACAATACATGAAGAGAACACTAGTATGACTAAACTTTGTAGAAGTCATGCATTTACTGTAAAGAGAATTGTATTTTGCAGTCATAGTTCTTAGTGTTTTGGAATGATTGATTCAGACCTACTAGTCACCAGTGGTTAAAAGTTTTTACATATTTCTTTTGGCTTTACCCTATCACCCACATTTTGCTTGTAGGAGTTGCATTTAGCATGTGGATTTGGTTAACATGTGCTAAGAACTAGCTTGGTGTGGACTGTTGAAATCAGGCTTGACAAACGTTGCTGTAGATTCCTTTAAATCAAAGAAATCAGACTCCAGTCCTAGAGAGCCATAGTACTGTGGAGTGTTTCCTGCTCAAAAGCACCACTATTATTCTAGAATGTTCATCAAATAGCTATGAACATGATCTGTTTATTAATCAATATTTAATTTGTTCCTTATTTATTTTTGTGCACCAACTGCCTCTTTAACTCTAACCACTAGGCCAGCACTACCCAAAAATATTCCAGTTACACAAGTAAAGGGAAAGTCAGAGGAAAACAGAATTTTACCAGACCAAGAGTTAAAAAAATTATTACAAGACAGAGTCAGACTCATGCAACAATCATGCAGGATGGTACAACACCAAAACTGTTGCCATCAGGTAAACCACAATGAAAGCTTTTGTCTTTGAGAGACCAGGCTTAAAAAGACTAAACAAAACAAAACAAACACCAAGCTTTATTCTTGCATCAGATATAAAAAAAAATCCACTGGTCTTTCAGATCATCATTTCATCATGATAACATCAGCACTGCAGATGTGTAACTTTTGAAGAAGCATAATAACATTGACATCAGTACATGGGAAATGTGGAGTAAAGTCTATGGGCTGTTGAGTCTAAAGCTGTAACTGAAAAACCAGAAGATGAACTGGAGGTGTTTTTACAAGAAACATGGAAAACACCCCTTTAGATTTTGTTTTAGAAAAGTGTAGTTCTTTTAGAAAATATGTGTAGTTGTTGAGGCTTTGATGTAATATTCTTTTAAATATATGTTTGATGCTAAAAGTTAAATATATCTTTTACTTAATAGTCGTTTGATCTTGAAATAAATGAAAGGGTGGATTCTGACTTGCACAGTACTATACATGTCAGAATCATGGCAGTGTCTGCTAGTAGGTCTAGTCATTCTGTGAGTTGAATATGGCAGTGCAATGCAGTGGGTCACCAACAGTAGAGTCTGATATCTTTCATTTAAAAGTAAAGGATGGTACTTACCTCAAAATAGCTGTGGTTAAGTATAGATACTGCCAAGAGTACTGACTGCTCACTCCTGTTTGATTGCCCCTCACTGCTCCTCAGGACAGCTTCTGAGGGAATATGGATTACATGTCCATACACTGTGTCCAGTCTAGCCTGGCAAAGGAATGGGAAAGAATGCATGTTTTTCAGAACTTGATTTGTGGATTGACACTGAGGTGTTTATAATTTCAATTCTGGATAGATCTTTTAGAGAATCTATCCTCACATGCAAATATTGTATGTTGTAAGTTTTTCTTTAAGCAGCAACCTGAATGTCAAGCATTATAATAAACTAAATGTAACACAACTGTAATACTACACTTAGGGGTACGAACAAGACACCTTTGACGCTAAAATCTCAGATAAAATCCAGTGTCATGACCTAACCTTAACCTAAACGAGTCAGCATGCATTCCTCAGCAAATTTCATGCAATTATAACCACCAAAAAGGTGGCTACAATAAAATAGCCTATTTAAAGCCTATTTAACATGAAAGTTTTTTTTGTATACACTTCCAAAATGGCAATAAAAATAAACAGTAAATAATGATCAGTACTACTGAATAAAATTTAAATATATTAGCAGCTGAAGATAATAAAGTAATTGATTATATCTTTTGTTGAAAAAATGTTTCTACAGTACAGCAGTGTGTAATGTACAGTATACTTTAATCTACAGTATATAATGCAGAAGTCTGTACTATAGTAGTAAATGTAAAAAATACAGTAAATAGTACAGTAGCATATACTGTGGTAGTAAAGGTAAATATACAGTATGTTGTACAGAAGTGTGTGCTATAGTAGTAAATGTAATTGCAATTATAAAGTATATAGTACAATACTGTGTGCTATAATAGTAAATGTAAATGTATAGTATATGCTACAGAAGTGTACTATAGTAGCAAATGTAAATATACAGTACAGAAGTGTGTGCTGTAAATGTAAATATACATTATGTAGTCCAGTATTGTACTTAATAGTAAATGTAAAAAAACAGCATATATTACAGTAATGTATACTATAATAGTAAATGTAAATGTGAAGTATATAGTACAGTAGTATGTAATATTGCGTATAGTGGAAAAATCTGTTACTGTTATGCAAAGCTGGTTGGCAGCATATGGTCACCATGCTAGTTGGAATAGTTCTTGCAAATAAAGTAAGCAGTATTTTGTCATATATTTTGCATATTATGTCATACATTTACATTTACAGTATTTAGCAGACACTCTTATCCAGAACGAGGAACAACAGTGCATTTCACATTTAAAATATATTTCAAACTTTTTTTAGTTTGTACACTCAGATATGCAGCCAAGGATACCGAAAGTAGAAACAAAAGGGAAAAAAACAGAGATTGATGTTATTTCTTCTAATTCTTCTTTCCTCCCTCTCTTTTTCTAATTGTGTAACATGAAGTGAAGTAGAAGTACTAAAACTGCATGAGAGGAAATCCTCAAAAGGAAAAATGTCCTAAATTTCCCAAGGAAAGAACTCTTTCAAAATACTTTTAATACATCTCTTTAATACACCTAAATTATGAGAGCAGTTCCTCTTAAATTAACTTCAAAAGAATGTGAATAGGATTAATGTTTAGTTTGAAAGCAGTAATGTCAGGATATGCATGAGGATTCTAGATAAAATTATCTTTACAGATTGTAACCGAGGAACCAAGACCACCTGTTGTCTCAGTGTTGAGGACCACTCTGTGTACTGTCACAGTTCTATGCCACATATGCCTGTGTCACTGTGGAATACTCCTTTACATTTTTCACTGTCACAGAGTACTGTGTATATGTGATGAACCCCCGTCCTTAGTCCCGCCCCCACAGCTGAGTCGAGTTCAGGGCTCAGCTGTGGGTCATTTCCTGTGTGTTTTAAAAGTCCCCATGTGCCACACTTCGACATCGGTCTTCGTGTGGTTGTATGTCTTCCCTATTGTTGTTGCTGTTCGTCAGTATGTCTCATAAGCTCATAGTTTCACAGCTCTTAGTATATGTTCCAAAGTTCCTGAGTTCTTGTATTCATGAGTAAATAAACAACGTTTGTCAACCACCATCCTGCCAAATCACCTGCAATCGTGACAGTATATGTGGATTGAGAATAGAGATGTTGATAAATTTGATCATCCAGTTTAACTCTGTATACATCTGAGCTTCTTAAAAACAAAGTAATAAAAAATACATCCAAAACAGGCATTTTAGTTAATACCAAACTGATTTTGGAGGCAGTGGCAAAAGAGCGTTCATATTTGTTGGAGTTCAAGGTGCTTTACAGTAAAAAAAACAAAAAAAACAAAAAAAAAACAAATCAGAAGCAGACGATAAAACAGTAGTAATAAAGCAATAAAATGTTATTTTAAAATGTCAGGTGAAAAGATAACACAGTCTAAACTGAAAGTTATCAAGAAACATTATTTAGTATGGTCTTACCTCACTTTTGGAATCCACAGTCTGTAGGTAAAAGTTTGGGTCTGGTATTCTCCTTGCCATTATTTTGCAATTTCTCATATTTATTTCTAGACACCTGTGCAAAAGAAAAAAATTGAGCATTAGGCATTTTGCTGTAAATAATCTGCCATGTTTTTTGAATCAGTGTATAATATCTACAGTACTGTCTAAACTCTTTCTATTCACTTGGAATGTAGTACAATCAGTACAGCAGTGTGTAGGCATGGTAATTATGTTATAATATCAGTAATAATCACTTTGCAAAATATACAGAGGAGCAGTTGAGTAATGAATAAGCTAATGGTGGATAATAGTGCAATGTAGCCTCTTACTGGCATTAAGCTTGATGCTTTTCAATGTTTCCCACAAATTATTCTCAAATATTATCATTATTATCAGTAAAACTACACCATTACTCAGTAGGTGATTTAATGGGGGGTGAGGGGGAGGTGTCATTACCCATGTTAGCAATATGACCAATATTGGGGGGTGCTCACATTGGGCCATTCCCAAGGTTAAAAAAAAACTGTCACTGCATCAGGTAATAAGCTATAGTTTTAAAGACTTGTGTACTTAGCACAAAAGGTCAGCAAATACCTGCTCTATAATACATCATTATAACAGGTCTGATGGCTTAGCAGATGTTAAGGGTCTGTTGAGGACCATTACAATTTAACATTGTCCTTGAAATGGCAAATAAAGGTATAAAATTGTAATTCAAATGTATTATATCCATAAAAACCACCTTTAACATATTATCTAATTAATTATTAATAATATTACAATTTATTTAATGAAATGAAATGAAATTTCTTCAACCATGTAACTCACTGAAGAAATTCCTGTTGTTTCAGGCAATGTGTAGAAACCCTAGAACAATCAATGAGATTGTTTTTAGAGGGCACTGGATTACCTGTAGATATTGGCATGTAAAAAAAAAAGAAATATAATTTTAGTTGCTCATTGGCATAATAGACATTTAAGAGGTTAACATTCTTAATCTTAACACAATGCCAATTAACCCGTAATCCTAGTAACTGATCTCATAGAAATCCAACAATATTTCACAGCCCTGACAGCTTTTTCTATTCAAAAATGTAATGTGGTAAAGTTCAAGAATAATAATGTTTTCTCTTGGTAACCATAAATGTCCAATGCTACTGTTAAAGTTCAAGAATAATAATGTTTTCTCTTGGTAACCATAAATGTCCAATGCTACTGTTACAGTCAGATGTGAGGTGTTCTTTGATGTACGTACCTGTCTCAGCCAGGGCTATGAAGGACAACATAAAAATGATAAAAAAACAAGGTCTCCTCATTTCTTCAATGTATTATTCCACCCGGTTGTCAACTGTCACCATTCACTTTTGGTTCCTTATCATGAGCTCTGACCTGTTTTCATGCCTTGCTTAACCACAAAACGTCGTTACACAACATTGCCATGATGTACATCCGCTATCTGACTGAGAACATGAATTAGCTTCTTAAACAGAGAAATTATGTACCAGTTTATTCAGAGAACATGACAAAAAAACCACATTGATTTTAGAGCAGATTTTGATTTGAAGATTCTAGACAGGAAAAGGCAGATCAGTACAATCAGTACAGAACTGTGAGGTATTACCAGTATTAAAATTACATTTGTTTCATAATGTTTTCCCCCCTGAACTACACTTAAAATAATTGTGTTGTTTTGTGTACTAAGAATTGTCACAGTTCATTTATACATGACCATTTGGTCACTTCTCTTTATGCCTCAGAATGAAACTGGCTGTATTTGTTATTGTGCCTTCAAAGCTTGTTCAAAAAGCAGTCTGGGCTTAAACAGTCCTTATATCTGAAACATTTATGGGTGGCACTAAAATGAACATGTAGGTTATTATGTAAATGTGTTCATCACAGAAACAATAAATTGGAAACCATATTGTATGGACTGGAGAATGTACATTAATAAAGGGGGATAAGAAATGATGCAGAGAAACAAATACAATAAGTGAAAGTGTTGTACACATTATACAATATAGACTGATTTAATATAATATTACATTTTATGACTAGTAATGAAATCCATCATATAGGATATTTCACCAAAGCAATGCATGTGAATTAATGGATAAAAATACTAAAACCATCAGTAATATCAAAGACACAATGTAATTCAGTATTAATTATTTAATTGTAATATATATAATACAATATAGGAATAATATGGATATTTTGAATTTAAACAACATCTGGCTTTGTAAGTAGAAGGGGAGATTATAAGATAAATATTTTTTACATTTGTTGAAAAGTTATTGTTATCCATACAGCTGTCCAACATGCAGATTTGAAGCTGTACAAAAAGACAATGTAAATGTAATTTATTGTAAAACTCACCATTTAATTACAGCATTACATTTGAAAAAATGAGGAAAAACAAAAGTCATAAATCTCAAATTCTCTGCATGTTGTAAGGTTGATAATGAGGAACTGAATAAAGTAATGTCCACTGTGAAACCGTCAATGAAACTGCTAAGGGGTTGTGTGTCTTGTGACAGTTCTCATCTCATCTAGAGATGTTTCTCTGATCGCAAATGTTGACCGAACTCTGTTGCGAGTTGTGGTAAATATCAGACAAGGTGTTTATCCATGTTTAGTCTGTGGAGCTGTATGGTTCAGATGGAGATAAGGTTTGAGCTGCGACATGCTTGTTCCTCCTCATCGTCCCGTAGATCCACAGGAACATGAATAACCCTGGACAACAAGAGAACAAAATTCAATGTGAGATTATTTGCATAGCTAAGACCTGTAAGCCCTCTGTATATCTAATTGAGTTCAGAATTTGAGCTCTACACAAAAGGACTTCACATGGTTCTAGACATGAAAATGAAACTATAAAACATACTGTCTGCTGTGGTTTAGTGAGTCACAAAAGAGGACAAAGAGAATTTTTATAACTGTCAGGATGTAAGTAGGTCATCACAAAGGCCAAATGTAAGTCATTATTATTATATGTGGTCAGAGGTTGTACAGTGGTGCTTGAGAGTTTGGCAACTCTTTTAGAATTTTATATATTTCTACATAAATATGACCTAAATCTTAATCCAATTTTTACTTTATCTTAAGAGTGGTTAAAGAGTACCCAGTTTAACAAATAAGACAAATACATTTTTAAAAATTATACTTGGTCAAAAATCTGATATTACAAATGGCAATGGTATGTTAACCTCTAGGATTTGCAGTTAATGTGTAAGAGAAATTAGATTTAGGTGTTTGTTTAATCAATGAGATAAGTCAGGCATGTTTTATATATAAAATACAGGGGTCTTTTAAAATCTGGTCTTCATAACAAGTTTAAGGCGTACACAAACAAATCACAACAATCCACATTGGGGGCATTTGGCGGCATGTTGCCGTGGTTATATCAGTCGTGCTTATGTGTTTCACCTGGGCCAAGGCCTTTATAAGCATAGCTGTCTGACCAAGCAGCATGGAGTCTTTGTCTTTGGTACAGGTGTGGCTAGCAGTTTTTGCAATGGCCACACCAGACCCGCCAGTAATTTGGTAAAGGCTCTTGGGTGTTTGTATGTGGGCCTCCCTGTCCCTTTTCTTTTGTGTCTTTGGCAGGACTTTGATCAGACTTTTTGGTTCCGTTCCCCTGCCCTAATGGAAATAGCAGGAGGTTTTGTTTGTTTCCGGGTGGCGAATGTGCCAGCTGCACCAGGGAGGCTTGCATTTTTATTTTTATGCCTGTTTTCGGCGTATGGCCAATCAACTTGTCTAGTCTCGTGACGCAAGCGGGGAGGCGTGTCTTCCCCTGCACTTGGCTCCTCTGAAAACTTGTTTTTGTTTTTATTAAATTTTAAAAAACGTCCCAACTTTTCTAGAAATGGGATTTGTAAATAATAACCAACATTTGACTTACTAAAGTCAGTTTGGCCAAACTAGGGCAAAAAGTTGAAGTAAGAGATACTGGTAAGTTGTGAAAAGTCTCTTAATAAGCAAGCATTGCAGTTTCTACCACTGGAAGATTGTGTCAACAGTGATTCCAGTACACTTGAAACCATGACTCAGGCCTTTTTAGTGTAATTGCAGAAGGGAAACACCAGTCGTCACAGTTTGATTCTAACCACTACTGAAACCCATCTGGTTCATGCCAGTTAAAGTTTAAACATCTACATGTGTTTATTCACAGGCACTGCTGAAAAACTCTGGTCTCACTACTCTAAAAAAAATCTCATGGCCCATATTGACTTGAGGGCCTTAACCAACTGTTTATACACTTTTTAGCAAGAAAGGAGTCAATTCAGTGTACCTTGCAGTGTGTTGCAGATGCAGAAGAGGTAGAGGATGGGGTAGTTTATGTATCCTGAACTGAGGAAAGCCAAGCCCCATGTTAATCCCAACAGGCAGGACAGGCCCAAAACAGTACATATGTCTTTGTAAGTAGGCAGCCTACTGCTTTTGGTTCTCAAGCGCTGTAACTTAAAGATTTGACAAGCCACTATTGAGAGAATAGCTGTGTTGAACAGGAATATGAAGATGAAGTAGGTGATGTTCATTCCATAGAAAAAATTTACATCAGTGATCCAGCAGCTACAAAGCATAAAACACAAAATTTGTTTAGGATTGGGAATGAGTGTTACTTAATTCCTTACTTAAGATGCCGAAAACATTATTAAGGCTGTATGTTCATATGGTTTGAAACAAAGTCAGTTATGAATGTCAGTTAAGAACGTAGCCCAAAGTAATCTGATTACATTACAACAGATTTCATTACATAATATTGCTGATTACATTTTATTTATTTCATTTGTATTCATTACTAGATTTCTTACCTTATCTACTCAGTATTGCATTTAACTCTAAAGTCAAACTCTAGAGTTTTTTTTTCATTTACAGGATAAAAAGAATTCTACTCACATTTTAGTTTGTCTTGTGCCGTTCCCTGAAAATGTCACAGTTTTGGTGCCATAGAAAGCCTTAATGTTATACACACTCAGAGATGCTCCAACAAAAAGAGCAGGCACTCCTGCTAGCAAAATAAACAGGAATTTAAATAGTAATTCTGTTTTGCACCCATCACACAGGAGCTTTATTGTAAAAAACCCAAATTATATGTGATTATTTTACTTTTATTTTAATTAAACATTCATTTCCTTTGGGCAGTCTCCAGCATTGTTTGGTGATTTACGTGATCAAACACTCTGTGTTCAATTTACCTGCCAGGTTCAGTGGATGTGTTTGAGAAATCACTAAACTGTGCCGGGTACTGGCCTAGTCGATTGATGTTGCAGTGTGTTTTGCATTAAAGGGCACATAGCCCTATTGCTCACCCCAGCCAAACAGGGACAGCTTGACCATGTAGTCTTGGATGTAGGTGTTAAACACTTTCACTAGAAGCAGATACAAATGGAGTGCTTCAATTGCCATCCACGAGAAACTGCACAGAAGGCTGTAATGTATTGTCACGGCCACAAAGACACAGACGCCCTCTATTGACAAGGTGGCTACCCACTCGCTGAACAGAAAGCTGGTGTTGAGGAGGAACAAGGCAGCACTCAGAGACACATGGATGCTGAGGGTGTAGTCGGCATTTGAGGTTCTATGAGTAAGAAAAAACCCAGTATAATTTTAACAAGCTGCATCCTTTTTATATTTCATAATGGAACACTCAAAAAACACTACAGTGATATTTGCAAAAAATAATTTAAAGCAGTCCAAAGATTTACATCCTGTAGCTCCTGAGGTCCTTGACCTATGGATAGGATGGTTCTTGACTTATGGTTCTTGACCTATAAAAAATTCAGCATCTAAATTCTTTTTGATAATTTGGACCAAATGTCTGCATAAGGAAAATGTTAACAAACACATTCATAGTGGTTTGGTGAGAAATAGATAATTGTAGTGAAAATTGGCTTTCTGATTTGGAAAATCAGATTTCTTTACAGTGGTGGCAATAGGAATCGGAGGCGCAGTGTGTACAACACAACACATTTTTACTTACTTTGCAGAAGTGGAAAAAGTGTCTTCTTTATAAATTATAAAACTATTTTGTAAAATAGTGCTTTATCTGAAAAAAATAGGTTTCTGTTGACTATTTTGCCATACAGCAAAATGCCCTGCATGTACCTGTTGTCTATAAATGGATTTAAAAATCATATTACATTTTTTCCCCCCAAAGCTCATTACAAAAAAATACATCAGGCATAAAGCAGCATATTTGTTTCATGTAATAACTTTGTGAGGTAGCTTATAAAAGCATTAAATGCTTTGCAGGTCTGGTCCCTGTCACCCTCACTGTGAAGAATTCTAACTCAGGAAGTTTCTGTAGAATGGAACATTTCTCACCAAACCACTCTGGTCTTACATCTAGAAATCCCTCTTTTAACTGGTACATAAACCATCCAATTTGTCCTGGTTCTTTAAACCTTTATATTTTTAAACCTGGTTCTTCACACTCACACATCTCATTTACACAAATAGTTCCAATTAAAAGTCTATCTATCCATCCACTATCTTCCACTTTTCCGGGGTTCGGGTAAGGGGGTTAGCAGCCTCAGCAGAGATGCCCAGACTTCCCTCTCCCCAGCTACCTCCATCAGCTCTCCACGGGGAATACCAAGGTGTTCCCAGGACAGCCAAGAGATATAATACCTCCAGCATGTCCTGGGTCTGCCCCAGGGCCTCCTCCCTGTGGGACATTCATGAAAACCTCCCCAGGTAGCCGCCCAGGGGACATCCTCACGACATGTCCAAACCACCTCAACTGGCTCCTCTTGATGTGAAGAAGCAGCGGTTCTACTCTGAGGCTCTCCTGCATGTCCAGGCTTTTCACCATATCTTTAAGGCAATGCCCAGCCACCCTACAGAGAAAACACATTTCGGCTGCCTGCATCCACAATCTCTTTCTTTTGGACACTATCCACAGCTTGTGCCCATAGGTGAGGGTGGACCATCATTTTCAGCCACAACAATCTGGTTATGCGCCTGCAACACTGCTGACACCACCCCAATTTGCCTGTCAAGCTCTCACTCTCCTCTACCCTCACTTATGACTATGTCCCGAAAGCCAGTTAAATCAGCTGGGGATTGGTCCACTCAGGCCTCCACCTTTGGCTGCCACCCAATTCACATTGCTCCCCCTGCTGGTGGTGGGCCCCTTCGAGTCAAGGCCTGGGCACCAGGCACTCCCCCACAAGCTCCTCCCCCAGGCCTGGCTCCAGAGTGGGGCCACGGTGACCCTGCTCCGGGCAAGGGTAACCTGAACTTTGATTTTTATCTTCCTTGAATGAAAAGTCACTTGAATCAAAAGTGGTTCACAGTGTCACCACTGCAAAGATAATTTTTTGGTACCTCTATTTTCATGCAGATTCTGACAGTAACACTAAACAAATGTATGTGTACCTACTTCTTGACCATGTAGAGAAGGACAGCGGCTGCAGAGAAAATGATTGAGAGACCACATCCAACGTAACTTATATATGACAGAATTTCCCACTGCTTTTCATTAATTTGACTATTTCCCATGTCAGTCTAATAGAGAGGCAGTGAGAGAGAATTTTAACTTATTAGCAAATTTAATTGACCAATTAACTTTGTAAAATATTGCAACAGATGACAAATTCAGTGCCTACCAAAAGAACAGCAAAGGGAGTCATGTGATCATATGAGCAAATCACAGTATTGTTTTTAAAACCATCAGACTGGTTGAGACATCCTTGTTTACTCCATTTCAAGGCTGTTCAGAATGTGTCATTGAATAAAAATCTGTTAGCTTTGAACTGTTATGCTGATTTTACATAAATTAGAATTCTACACACAGTTAGTGCACAGTTACTGCAAATTTTTAAAACCATAGGCTAAAATGTGATCCTTGCAAAAGGTCTATTTTATTTTTAATAAATAGACAGAAATTGTCCACTACACTCAACAGTTTTTTAAGCTTTGTATTTGGTGTGTCTCCTTACTGCTTCTGTAAAGTACAGCCACCAAAATAAGTCTGAAACTGACAAAATCTTACATACCTTCATCGATATAGTACTCGCATGACAAGGAAACATTCTATGATAAACAATATAAGGACAGAATAAAAATAAAGAAAAGACACAAGTGACAGAGAATTACACATGTTAGAGTGCCACAATTCTGGTGTTCTGGAACCATTTGTATACTTACATTTGTAATTATCGGAAAATTGATACTTAGCGGCTCTGTTAAGTTTGTAATATTACGTCCGACAACTTCAAGACGAATGACTGTAGACACAATATTGACATTCTGCTGGCCAATCTGTAGATATGTTCAGAAGAAATCAAATGAACTACAATCAGAAAGAGGCCAAGAGTGTCTAAAATACATTTTTTCCCTCTCTTCTCTGAGCTTTCAGAATTACATGAAAAGGGCCAATGATTATGTTTTCTTACCAAGAACTGCTGGGCAGAGGTGTAGGTCACTACACCAAGTTTACTCTCTACCTCTGAAACATTTAGGAAAGGTTCTGTAGGCATCCATATATTCACAGGCAATTTATCGTCTAGGATCTATCAGACAGTTAAAACAGATATCTATCAGTTTTCTCCCTTTTTACAGCTCAACAGAA
The DNA here is from genome assembly GCA_037974385.1 of Arnoldichthys spilopterus. Taxonomy (NCBI): domain Eukaryota; kingdom Metazoa; phylum Chordata; class Actinopteri; order Characiformes; family Lepidarchidae; genus Arnoldichthys; species Arnoldichthys spilopterus. The sequence goes on along the minus strand of JBBPDA010164316.1, from coordinate 55 downwards.
CAGAAAACGCCATCGTTATTAGACATTTATAAACAACAACAACAACAACAACAAC
>JBBPDA010164306.1:21965-42685 GCA_037974385.1 Arnoldichthys spilopterus | reverse complement strand
CAACCCTCCACTACCGACTCTCCACTACTGACCCTCCACATGATGCGCGCTCTCTCTCTCTCTCTCTCTCTCTCTCTCTCTCTCTCTCTCTCTCCACATGTTCTCTCTTTCTCTTTCCCTTCCTTTCCACATGATGCTCTCTCTCCCTCTCCCTCTCTCTCTCTCTCTCTCTGTCTCTCCACATGTTCTCTCTTTCTCTTTCCCTTTCTTTCCACATGATGCTCTCTCTCTCTCTCTCTCTCTCTCTCTCTCTCTCTCTCTCTCTGCCTCTCCACATGTTCTCTCTTTCCCTTCCTTTCCACATGATGCTCTCTCTCTCTGTCTCTCTCTCTCTTTCTTTCTCTCTCCACATGTTCTCTCTCTCTCTCTCTCTGTCTGTCTCTCTCTCTCTCTCCACATGTTCTCTCTCTCTCTCTCTTTCTCTCTCTCTCGTTCTCTCTCCATATATTTTCTTCCTGTTTCTCCCTGTCCACATGCTGTTTCTCTCTCTTTCTCGCTCACTCACACCCTTCTGTCTCTATCCTTCATTCTCTTCTCATTTTTTTCTCTTCTTCACCCTTCTCTCTCTCTCTCTCTCTCTCTCTTATTCTTTTTTGAGCTGTTGTTTAGTTGGAGGTTGTAATCTGCCCCTGCTCTGCACTGCTAACCTGTTATTACACGGTGAGAAGGCCATTCCATCACCAAGGAAACCCTTTAATTAGCTAGCCTAGGCCACCACCCCTCTGATGGGGGCGGGATCTGTGGTTGAGGGTGGGCGGGGCCTCTCAGGCAGTTCTGAAATGGGTTTGTTACCCAACACAAACAGTCAAAAATATTTACGGCGTGCACTGATCAGTGTAAACAACTAAACAAATAAACACATCATCAGAGAGAGAAAGAGGGCAAGAGGGGAAGGAGTAAAAGAGAGAAAGACAGAGAGAGAGAGACAGAGAGAGAGAGAGAGAATAAGTGAGAGAGAAGAGAGAACAAAAAGAAAAATAGGGTGAGAGAAAAAGTGAGGGGGCAAGAAAAAAGAAAGAAAGAAAGATATAAGGAAGGAAAGAAAGGGGGCTTACAGAGAGAGAGAGAGAGAGAGAGAGAGAGACAAACAGACAGACAGAAAAAAAGGAGAAAGATAGAGACACCACAAGCAGTTTTACACAAAACAGAAGGAAGTGTGTGTGTGTGTGTGTGTTAGCGTGTGTGTGTGTGTGTGTGTATAGGTGTGTGTACTGGAAAAACAACACAACAGGAGGAGAAGGACCTATAGAAAGAGCGCACGATTCAAAAGAAGAAGAGAGTTGCACATATGGACAGAGTGAAAGAAAGAGGAATGGAGACCTGTTGTTGTTGTGGTTTCAGTCCGTATGGTATTTCAGTGAGAGAGCATGCAGTGCAAATCACACTGGAGGGAGTGTGTTGTGGTGAAAAGCCCCAGGGGCTGTGATTCCCTTGGCATGAGGACACATCACCTAGAGTCGTTGTGTGAATTTAGAACAAAGTAAAGCACTGTGGTGTGCGTTGGTCATTCCTTCCGCCGGAAAAAGTAGTCCCAGTAGCGTTAGAGTAAAGCGGACGCTGTTGTTCAAAAGTAGGTGAGTGGAATAAGAAAATACCTCTCACATAACAGTGAATGATTTACTAAAGCTGGCTAATTAAAACACACACACACGCACACAGGGCCTGAGGTGATTTTCACAGCTGCACTAGGGAGCTGGTGATGGATTGTGTTTCCCATCAATCACTCACATATTAAAGGAAAATTCCACCACTTTTTCAAAATTTCTGCATTATTCAGTGCTTGAAATGTAAACAAAGTGGTGCAGAGTGTTTTAATGTGACATTCTTCACTGCAGAGAAAGATTTTTTTAAAGTGGTGGTGAATGGAACCAGGAGTCATCCCTACAACACACTTATGACCATTTTACTTACAATCCAAACCCACCAGTGAAGCTACACAAGTCTTAATGAACTTAAGTTAATGTGACTATTTGTCATTGTGAACACACTCAAGCACCACAACGAAATGCAACCTCTGCATTTAACCCATCACACGTGCACACGTGGAGCAGCAGGCAGCTATCAACAGCACCCGGGGAGCAGTGTAGTGGGATGGTACCTTGCTCAAGGGAACCTCAGTAGTGCCTGGGCGGGGACTCGAACCTGCGACCTTCAGGTCTCAAAGGCAGCGTCCTAACCACATTGGGCCACCACTGCCCTTCTGAGTGTTAATGTCATGTTGATGATTAAACATGTGTAAAATAAGTTTATTTGGGGACTATTTTGTCTCACAACACCCTACATGTATCCCTCCACCATGAAGGCCAAAATCGTCTCAGAACTATTGTAAAACAAAGGGTCAAGCAGAGGACACATAAGCAGGTGTAATGTAATAATGTTTGTGAGCTTTTTGGTTCCACTCACCACCACAGTAAACAATTCGGACTCTATATTTCTCTAGAGGCAAGTGTTTCACACCAAACCCACTCTGAATGTGCTGTTTACATCGTAACCACTTAATTTTAGGGATGCACCGATGTGGGATCTGTAGGCCGAAGCCATGTACATATCTGCCGATGCCGATGCAAAAACACATTTTTGAGAAATGCAGAAACTGCATTTAGCTGGATTAGGAAAACATAACTTGCATAGAACATATATTTATTTTTATTTATGCTTAAAAAGTAGGTCAAGTAAAAAAAAAACTTTAAAAGTTAAAAAAAAATTTTTTTTAAGTAATTTAAATGTCCTGCTCTTTTATAAAATATCGGTGTGAAATATCATTCAAGTCAAACATCTGACCGATGGGATATGTTCCGATGCTGATACGATACTGATATCATTGTAAATCCCAACATAATTATGCAGAAAGGCTGAAAACCTACACACACCACAGTCAAACACCCTCACTGCCCCCACTAAACAAACCACGCATACCACTGGGCATTCACCATATCCACACACACACACACACACACACACACACACACACACACACACACACACGAATGCCCAGCCCAGGTGTGGGCCATTGACCCTTTGTGCTGTGAAGGCTAACGATCACGCTGACACGGGTGATCGCTTAAACACTACGCCTAGAACAGCACCTCCAGGCTCACTCGCACAGGAACGAGTGGAAAAAAGAAAGAGAAAGGGAGAGAGAGAGAAGAGAGAGAGTATGTGTGTGTGTGTGTGTGCGCATATGTGTGTGTGCAGGGGTGTGAGAAGCCTGATAAACTTGTGAGAAACCTCTTTCCATAAAAGCGGTAAAGGAAAATAGTGGGAGCCAGAGCAGAGTAGAAAAACTGTTCAAAACTACCATCTCTCTCTCTCTCTCTTTCTCTCTCTCTCTCTCTTTCACACACACACACACACACATTGGTATTAATATTTTTGAGGACAATCATTGACTTGTACAACAATCTTAATAATACTATACCTACACCCAACCCTAACCCTTAACTTAACCTCTATTAGGCAAGGCAACATCATTTACATTGCACATGATCATACTCAGAGGAAATTCATCCATTCAGACAAACAGAGTTTAAAAAGAAAAGTAAGCAGTAAAATAGCCTTAAAATCAACTCAACTCAATCAATTTTACCCTGTTTAGTCACAGCTCTGGGCACCACTAGCTGACCAGCTCCTGCTGATCTAAGATACCGTTTAACTTATACTTTAAGCTGAATTTGTGATCAAAACGACGCATTTCCTTGTGTGGACCAGCAAAACGTCCCCAGTTCTACAGTTTTTCCATTGTTCCTAACATTATGACATTTAGCCCTCACAAAGAGATAAATACGCACACACCCAAACATTAGGGGTGTAATGATACAGCTGACTTGCATTTTGGATGTATTGATTCTTCCAGTATTTAGAATGAAATGTGAATGAAGAAAACTGATGATCGTGTACAGTTTTGGAACAATTTACTAACGTGGGGGGAGGGTGATGAATGTGCTAGACTGGGCTGTTGTTTGGAGCTGGTTGAATGCAGTTTCATCAGATATCATAAGTAATAGAGAGCTTATCCTCCACAATGCATTATCACATATCTACGATGTCCCATATTTACATTCATTCATTTGGCTGACACTTTTATCCAAAAAGTGGAGTAGTGCAGCAGGATGGTACCTTCCTCAAGGATACCTTAGTAGTGCCCGGGCCGGGACTTGAACCTGCGACCTTCAGGTCCCAAGGGCAATGTCCTAACCACTAGGCCTCCTCTGCCCTACACTAGTTTTGAATTGCAGTATCACAATATTTAGTTAAATGATCATGTACACACACACATACATACACACACACATTCACACAAACACACACACTCACACATACACACACATTTTCACTGAAAAAGAGAAAAGAGTAGAGAGACAGATGGGGTGAAAATGTGTTGATGCCGCTGACCCTTCTTCACTCCTTCATCAAAAACACAGTGCTGTTCTCAAAAAGCAGCCGGCAGACTGTGTGTGTCTGTGTGTGTGTGTGTGTGGAATGCAGGTCCTCCTACGCCAGTGGGCCATGCCAACATTCCTGTGTGACTCCTGAGAGCAGCCAGACTTCCAAACACACAGAGAGCAGTGTTCCCCACACACACACACACACACACACACACACACACAGACACACACACAGACTGGCACTGCACTACACTCTCTTGTGCACCCACCAGGCCCTTACTCCCCCTTCTTCTGCACACATACACAACCACATGCGCATACACACACACACACACACACACGCACACGCACACACACACATGCGCGCGCGCACACACACACATACATACACACACTCACACACACACACACACACACACACACACAGACTCTTCATTGTTCTTCTGCAGCCCCCTGCCCCTTGCCCTACGACCTACAGACTACCAGACCCCCAGAGATGTCTGGGATACCAATCACACACACACACACACTGTTTGATTTTACATTCTAATAATGTGTTGATAATCACATCATGACAGATTGTCCTGCAGGTGCTACAGAATCTAGTTAATCGATTCTACCAATAAAACTGTATTGTCCGTAGCATTTGGACAATAAAATGTCTGAACTGTCTGAGCACATCTAGGGTGGAAAAAAAGTTTAACTGTGATTATTGACTGCACTAGTCCCTTAAATGAATAACATCATTTCATTTTCATTTAATTCATTTAATATTCATTTAATTTTCCCTCAAATTAATAAAAACTTCATATGTCTCAGTTTAACATCATTTGGAAATCACCAGCTCACACTGTGTCCACATGTAATGAGGCACTGACTAGTGGAAATGACTCTTATAAAGATAAATTCTTTCTGCATACTTTACACTGTAAACACTGTAAACACTGCACACTGTTTGTTCCGTTGCTTGTTGGGTAATGTAGGGTCGGTGAGATGTCTCCCAGACTACATTTGAGGGGATACTTCCACTGCAGCTTCTTGGTTAATGCAGTTACTGAATAACTGAACTGAACTGAATCATTACACATTAAATGAGCCACTGAATTGTAACCGGGCCTCAACCTCAGTTAAACCTGTGATTCACACTATTAAAGCCGACGAATCCGAATCCTGACCGGAATTTGACTTCTGGCGCTGCCAGGAGAAACAGCACACACACACACACACACACACACACACACACACACACACACACACACACATATGCACAAACGTTTTACATTCAACACCATTCTGTGAATTGGCATCAGGACAGAGAACAACTATCACTCACAGTGCTCACACCAGGAGTGGACACTAAAGTCATATTCTTGAGCACCACAGTTTAAAAAAAGGACAAATTTCACATCTCACTATATTTTTCATATTGGTACTTATAGAAGTATGAATTTTAATATCAGCTGAACATTTTGAAGGGAATCGAATCCAATTCTGCAACAAACCCAGGCTGAAATACACAGATCTGCCATAACATTAACACCACTTGCCTAACACTGAGTAGGTCCCTCATGCTGCTGAAACAGCTCTGACTCTTGTGTTCTGACCTCTTTCTATCACAGTCAGCATTCACTATTTAGACCAAAGTGGCTCTGGTCTGGATCTGTGGGATCAGACCATACAGGCTAGACTTTACTCCCCATGTGCATCAGTGATTGGGTGCTCATGACCATGTCGCCGATTCACCACTCGTCCTTCCTTGGATCACTTTTGGTAGGTATTAAGTTATGCGCACCTGGAACACTCCACAAGAGCTGCTGTGTTGAAGAGGCTCTGACTCAATAAGGCCCTTGTCAAAGTGGCTCAGATCCTCACACTTGCTCATTTTTCCACCATCCAGCACATCAACTTTAAGAACTGACTGTTCACTTCCTGCTTAATACATCCCCCCACTCTTACAGGTGCAATTGTAATGTAATAACTAGACAGGCATCGTTATTCACTTTACCTGTCAGTGGTGTTAATGTTATTGCTGATCAGTGTAGCAGCCACGGGCTGTGTGTGGTGCTATGTTAGGAGTGTTTGGGCAGTTTGAGCACTTTTACATGCTCATCTTAAGACAGGCCGCAAAATATACTGTCTGTACATCATTACCTCAATTCTAGTCTCTGCAATACTGAAATTGCAGGAGGCTGCAATATGCAAATGAGCCTCTAGTTAATCACAGTGTTTTAGACAAGGTGTTCATGTAATCCAACAAAACTCAAACTGTTTTATTTTAAAGGCCCTGATTGGCTGAGGTGTACATACTCTAATTTTCCCTTAAATCTTAAATCCTGTGATTTTAAAGCATGCTGTTTTTGCAGCTGGAGGGGATGTCTATGGTGAATATGCATTTTGAAAATTCAAAGCTTTAAAAAAAATATTCAATTTTTTTTATAAAATAACAACTCTTCAATTTCAAAGGATAATGACCCTTTAGTACATTCAAAGTCATCACAGTCCCATTACCAGTATAATGACAATATTAATATTTTTCGCCATATTACGCATAAACTTTAATCAAATATTTTATCCAATCAAGGTTTCAGCATCCATATTAGAAAAGTGGTATCACGCCCTCTCTAAAGGAGAACATTTGCTCATCTCCTTTAAATTTGCTCCCAGGGTAGTCAGAGACATGCACATCCATGTTTGCCACAGTAAAACTGATCAGTATTTTCTATCACTGTATAAAATCAGTTTCATGCTGCCCTTATTGTTGGATGTGCACATCTTCAGACCACAATTCACATTATTCAAGTACTTATATTATTTAATGTACAACATTGACTGAGAGAACTTTGGGTGGTGTATCTGTATGCCAGCAATTTGGGCTATTTGGGTCTTTTGAATTCTAATGTTTGTTAGCAACATTAGCACTAAAGAAAAAGATAAGAAGCTTAAGTAAACAAACAGTTTACTTAAGTCTTAATAAGAGCATGTGGTGTTGCTAACATAGTGTAAACTGATCAAATAGACCAAAACATTACAACAACAGCCAGAGAGCATTGAGTAGTCACCTCCAAGTGGCTTTCTGTATTGCAATTGGTCACAAGCTGCTTAAAAATACGGATAAAAAGAAAACACTACTTTGACTTGAACAATTATAGAATAAATGATGAATATCAGTGGAAAACCTGCAAAATAAAAGTAAAGACTAGAGTCATCTACATGAAAGGAGAATTCCTCTTCAGGCACACAGCAGTCACACACCACATTAAACAGATACAGTTATAATGCGAACACACACACACACACACACATTCCAACAACACATTAAACAGACACAGAACATGCACACACAAAAGAGTGTGTCTAACTGCAGCACACAGGCCAACAAGCTCGTACTGTAAACTTTTATGGAACTGTAAACTTAAATGAAGAGAAAGACAGACAGACGGGGGAGGTGAGAAACACACACACACACACACACACACAGAAAGAGAGAGAGAAGGGGAGGGAGAGAGAGAGGTGTGGCCTTTCATATAAGAAGATAAAAAAATACTGCACATATGGTCTACACTACCCCCCTACCCTACCCCCCAAACACACACATGCACACACACACACACACACTCTCTGTTAGTCAAAGTGTTGAATCACTGTTAGTTTTTCCTGTATGGTTTCCTATATGTCCAGGAGCAGGACAAATCTGTAAATGGTGAAGAAATGCTAAAAGTGTCCAAAATGATCATCACAGCTGTACATGCGTCTGAAGTTACTGTAAAAGCTGTAGACACTGAAGTTCTCATAAAAAGGTACCACATTATATAGGGTCTGTAATAACTGTGTAGTTACACTTTAACAATGCATGAAACTGAGCTCAGTGTAGCTTTACACAACTGTATTAAATTCTGTTTTTACTCATGATATTACACATTGGTTTTCTTGTAACTGTAATTACATGAGTTACCAAGTTTATAGTAACGCTGTTGTTGCTGCATTGTTAATGTGTAATTACATATAGACTTAATATAAAGTGACACCACATTAATATACAGTTTAGTGAGAATTTCAAAGAAATTAAATTCATGCACAGGATTAATTAAAAAATATTTAAATATGAAGTGATCGTAAAATTCATAAAATAAATAATTGTCAATATCTAATAAGTAACATACAGTGGTTGTAAAAAGTCTACACACCCCTGCTAAATGCCAGATTTTGTACAAATATAAGTAAATTAAACCAAGAGTCTCGTCAGACCTTATTCCACCTTTATTGCATTATCTGTGAAAAAAAGGAAGAAAAAAACACACACACCTGGTTGCATTAGTGTGCACAGCCTCTAAACTTATGCTTATTTGAAGCGCATTTGATTTATTTTTTTTACAGCTTTCAATCCTTTCTAGATAAGACTAGAGGCACATCTGGACTTGGTGATTTTTGCCCACACCTCAAAATTTCAGACCTGTCAAATTACAAGGGAAAATTAAAAGTTTTATCTAGGCCTGGATGTTTTTCTTTGTGAGACAAGGTTTTCGCCATGCTAACCTACCCCACAACCCACACATGTAGAATATGACTATGATTGTTGTCACATGAAGGAACAACCAGTACTTGCAAGGAAACCCTGCAGCTTCTTTAATACTGATTTAGGCCTCTTGGTGGACTCCCTAACCAATCTTCTCCTTGTCTTCTCATCAATCTTGGAGGGACGTCCTGATCTTGGTAGAGTCACTGTTGAGCCATATTTTCTCCAGTTGTTGATGACTCCTTTCACCATGCTTTATGGGATGTTAAATGCTTTGGATACTGTTTTGTACCCCTGTCCTGATTAATACTTTTCAATGATGGGATCCCGTTCATGTTTTAGAAGCTCTCCATGGCTTTTTGAGCATATTGCAACCAATAGGATCAGAATAACCCTACAGGAACAGCCGAACTACATCTGAGCTCAATCAGAGCCACTTTATATGATGTTGGGTGTACACTAACTACTTACTGTGAGGAGACATTGTGACTGGTTGATTCTGATCATAGCCACATCCTTGATTATAACAGACCATGCACACTAATGCAACCAGGTGTTTGTATGTTTCTTCTAATTCTTCATGAAACAGTTTCTGATTTGTTTTTACCTTCTTTGTAGAGGTGGAAGAGAAAAGTGGGATCTGACAGAATTTCTCTTGGTTTATTTTTTTTATTACACAAAATCATTTTTATATTCACTTAATGATATTTATTAGATATTAACAATTATTTCTAGTTTAATGCCTTTGTATTGTTCTTGTTGTTTCACTACATGAAAAACTGATTAAAAATAAAAAGTATCTTTTAATGTTTATGTTTGTAAGTTTAATTTTATTGTGCAACATAATATACACACACACACACACACACACCTGGTGACCTCTTGCTCGAGTCTGGAGACGCTGGGTACATAAAACATCACCCCGAAGAATAGCAGCAGCTCAATCCCAAACTTATCCAACTGCTTCTTCAACGGCTTCTCCAGCTCCACCCATCGCGGCACCTGAGCTTTAGAGTGGAACCACAGGCCGAAAAAATGTGTCTGAGGGGGAGAGAGAGAGAGAGTAAGAGTGAATGAGAGAGGTATCCAAGGTGTCAAATCCAAGATTCGTATTATCCATCCACCCAAGCAACCACCCGTTGATAAATTCCATCCACACATAGATCCATACATCCATAAATTCCATCCAACAATACATCCATCCATCCTATTGTTATCCTGACATTCCCTCAATCTTTAATCAAATATGCTGTTTGTGTTATTAGCCTCTGGCAGACTCAGGCGGGGCAGAGAAAGAGCTCATGAAGTGCCTTCTTAGATGCTCTTCCAAGTGAGCAAACCTAATAAAGTGTCTGCAATCCCAAGAAAATAAGATGCAGTGACAACGTACCCTCCAGGGCAGGCTTTTCCATATTGCCATGCCATAAGGACAGTATAGGGGTGTGGCCAAATACTTTGATAAGAATGTATGGGCCACTTACAATTCTTTTCTGCTGAGATGATAAACATGCACTCAAGCACCACAATGAAATGTGACCTTTGCATTTAACCCATCACCCATCACTAGTGCACACGTGGAGCAGCTGGCAGCTATCAACAGCGCCCAGGGAGCAGTGTAGCGGGACAGTACCTTGCTCAAGGTAACCTCTGCAGTGCCCGGGCTGGAACCTGAACCTGTGAGCTTCAGGTCCCAAGAGCAATGTCCTAACCACTAGGCCACCACTGCCCACATCTGCCCCTACAAACATCTCTATCTGTCCCCCATGAAATGTGATGTACGTCAGTGAAAGACAACTTCAGAGGGTAAAACGTTCCACTGGTTGGGCTACATGGCTTGAAACAGACATTAATAATAATGTCATGTGACTTTAAACCAAAAATGTGTGTCCTTTTACATTTTTCCAGATATTACTTTGCTGAATCAACTGAAAAACCACCTGATGTCATCACAAAACCTTGGCCCAGGACCTCCAATATCCCTATAATGAGGTGTTGACGTCAAGCGGCACCTAGACCCCACAGACCAACTCCTTAGGTCCAGTGCTATAGAGACACCACCTGAGAAAGGGCAGCACACCTGTACACACACAGGACAAACAGCTAGGTTGTGCAACATCCCATACCAACCTCAAACAAAACGTGTTTGCTCATGTTGGGTGGGTGTGTGCAAGACATCACCAGCATGGGGTGACATTGCTGAGCTTTATGGGTATTACTAATGGCAAAGCCTTGCACATGGAGGTTATACTGCTGGGCTGCAGCACCTGAACAGTATGTGCTAATAAACAGCATTGTTGGCACATCTTCTTACACGGTATGTCTTTCTTAGGGGCTCTGCACTGCTAGAGGCGCAAAATACTTCTGAGGGCGGCTGTGACATGATATTACCCAGGGGTCAAATAAACAATCAGCAGTAACAGCAATGCTAGAGGGGAACGTCGGCAGTAGTTTTGGACATGTGGAACCACATTCTGAAGTCAGAACAAACAAAGGTAATGTAAAAATGTAAAAATGGCTTTATCATTGGGAGGTCACGGGTTCAAAGCTGCACAACAGCCATATGAGTCAAAGAAGTTTACCAAACTTTCACACATAGAAAGAGTTGAGAATTAACCTCTTATTTCCTCCTCACACACTGGGTCCTGTTTTCTCTTTAGGTAGGTTACAGGCCCTGCAAAAGACTACACAGTCTATTCAGACATCTTGAGGGAGATTTCAACGTACATGGCAGGGGAAATCTGGTTCTGGAGGTTTGGTAGTCCCCCCCTCAACCACACTCACTAAATCTGGCAATGTACAGGTTCAACAATGCGTTTGAGCAGAGAGATCACCAAACTGTGTTGGCCACCGGCCTTTCAGGTCCAGATTGTGGCTCCCCTGCCACGGGGTGTAAAAATATTTCATTGGAAGGAAGCTTCAGACTGTACAGGAAGTAAAGACCAATGGTTTATTATTTCTTAGGAATCTGGGAGAAAGTTTATTGCATGTTAAAAAGCACGTTGATTTGTGTTTTTGAGGATGTTTTGAAGAGTGTTCCGAATGAAGGTATTTCATTAACACTAGATTTAATTTGTTTTTGCCATTCTTTTTTTTTAGGATCATTTACATATTTTCTCCAGAAAAAGTCAAATGTGGTTACAGACAATGCAAGCAGAATGCCATTTAACTTCCATCAATAAATAACAACATAAATAACTTCTGCATTATCCTGCTTCATATTTCTTATTCATTTTAATAGCTATTATACAAAACAAGGGGATGTGAACAAATGCAATGTATAGCTTGTGGAGCTTAAGTAATGTGGGAGATCTGGGGATAAAAATGAGTGAAAATAAATAATAATAACTTTGATAACAATAATTATAACATAAACAGTCAATTGAATTGGAAACACACTGCCATATGAAGTGGAGATTTTAACACACCTACTAAGTTATATTGTGTGCATTAAAACAGGAAAAGCTTCAAAATGCCCAGGGCAGTGTGCCTTCTGGACCAGGATTGGGAAACACTGCCTTAAGCCACATTGAATGCTTAGTGAGCAGGCAATATAAGGACAGTGCTTAGGGACCCTGTGGAATGGAATGCAGCTTTTCTCCCACAGGGTAAAACTAAAACAAAGTATTCTGACACAAGGTATACTTGAAGGGGTTCCTGGTATGGAGTGATCAGTACCAATAGTGGCCCAAGAAAGGACAACTAGTGAACAGAATTATGGGCACCCGAGGCTCACTTAGGCATGTGGATAGTGAAGGCTAGCTCATCTGGTCCCTGTGGTTTAAAAAGTGAATGCTGACTGTGATAGCAAGATCTCAGAACACACAGTGCACCACAGTTAGAGCTGTTTCGGCAGCATGAGTGAGACCTACAGATTATTAAGGCAGAAGGTTTTAAAGTTATAGCTGTAGGTGTATACCATCCTCATTCCAGACTTTAATACAGTAGGGGGTGAAAGTCCTTTTGGGTAGAATTTGCATTACAGATTACATCACTGGATGATTTACCAGACAATTTCAAAGTAGAATCTTTGAATTATAAATACATATTTTCACATATTTCAGAGTTTCTCAGTGTAATGACAGTGTTACTAAAAATCCATGCGTTTGTGTTAAAGCCTCTAAAGAACAGACCAGTTTGAGAGTCGTCTGAACACACACTTAAGTGAAAGGTAGGAAATCCAAAAACACAACGACCTTTTAGTTTAAAGGCCTTAACACGATCAGGGTCCCGAATCTGCGTACACTTAAACAGGAACCTAAAAAGGGTTGAGGCAACATATCGGAGCTTCATGGGTATTAGTAATGGGAAAGCCATGCATGTGGAGGCTGCAGGACCTGAACAGTATGTGCTTATAAACAGCATTGTTGGCACATCTTCTGTCACGCTATGTCTTTCTTAGGCACTCTGCACTGCTAGAGGCACAAAATAAGCAGCAGTAACAGCAAGAGGGGAGAGTCGGCAGTACTTTTGGTGTATTTGGCAAAGAAAGGAGCGTGATGCAAGTAATGATATGTGACATGTGGAACCAAATAGTTAGGGGAGTGGTCATAGTCCCATGCAAGCATTGGCCCAATCATCGGGATGCAACAGCCATCCATGAAGTCCAAGACGTTTATCCTACAAACTTTCAGAGGCAGGAATAGAAAGAATTCAGAATTAAATTAAGCTACTTCTGCACACACTGGGCACTCCATTCTTTGTAGGTTAATTCTAGTTCCTGCAAAGTAAATACAGAGGCTATTCAGACATCCTGAGGATCTGGTCCTGGAGGGACAGTGTCCAGTGGACAGTGTTTCGTAGTTCCCCTCTTCAAACACACTCACTCAACCTGGCAATGAACAGGTGACTTTAACCAAGGGGTGGGCGATATGGCAAAAATATCTTTTCACGATATCTTGAGAAATTTCCCAGATTTGTGATGTCACGACATATATTAAGATGGAACAAAGGAAAAAGAGCCAACAGGGCCATTTTTTTCTAAAAAATCAAAAGTATGAGTACTAATAATTTTTTTTTATGTTTTTCACACTGCAGTACAATATGTTAACTTAAGCAAGACTAATGATGCTCTTCTTAAAGTTAAACACTAAGTTTGACTGTTTTTTAAGTACTAATGATATCAAGATATGGTCATAAAAGCATATGGTGACCACAGTTTATCACAATAACGATACATATCATCATATCGCTCAGCTCTAGTTGAACCAGGTGTTTGAGTAAGGAGATCACCAAACTGCACTGACCACCACCCCTCCAGATCCAGATTTTGACACCCCTGCCACAGGGCATGAAATGAGCTTCAGACTGCACAGGACGTAGAGACCAATGGTTTATCATCGCTTAGGAATCTGCAAGAAATTTCACCGCATGTCTTTTGAAGTTGAACCAATAGAAGGTATTTTATCAACAGAAGTTTTCATACCTCAACATTTTCCAACATGTTATACAGGTCTACAGAATGCACTTCATGTGATTTCTCTGGATATCACATAATCAGTGTCCAGCAGGGTGTGTATATGTGTCAGTAGTTATAGCCACAGCTTGACGGCAAAGCCCACTCAGCTAACAGCTAATGCTGATGGCTGACGTTTGCACAATGGAACGCAACAACACACACACAATTATGTTCTCAACATAATTACACAAAACATGCATAAGCGCATCTTACAGTTCATGTTCAGTATGAATTATAAAGCACTATTATTACACTGGAAAAGTCACAACCATGCGCAGCTCCACCAAAGCAGACGCAGACATATCAACAACGTTTTTACGTTCATTTTATTAGTTTAAAATTTGCTCACATGATAAAAAACAAGGAATAGTTTCCAAATCTATGGCTTACCTGTACTAAAGTATAAATATCCATTAACAGGAATAAATATCCCAGCTGTACACAAAGCTGTAGTACTCAACTACCTTGCTTATACCTTATTCTAATTCAAATCCAGGTGCCTTTTGGCCATGCTGAAATATTTGTTGCCAGGGTAACAAAGGGTACCCACCACAGTCATCTAAACAACCTCCATCTTTACACCCACCATCGACAAAACAAAAACTGCCACAATGATCAGCCAAAATCATTTACTCATCAATTAAGGGAGCTTGTTCAGAAACATAAGTCCCCAATGAAACTGGCCAACTGGTAACCAATCATATTCCAGCCAAAACTCATCTCCACATGCTCTGGCCATGATGCACATCATTTTCTTTGTGGCCACAGACACGGTGTGGGCAGGGTCAGGGGATAAAATGGAAGGCCTCTACTTAAATAACCTAAAATGACCTAATGTAATCCTACAGTGTTGCAACACTGCACCTGCTTTTATCAGTACAGATAATAGTGAGTGATCATCTTACTGTAGTAGTACACTGTGTCTCACAGCATCACACGTTATAAACAGCTCTGCTTATTTCTGTCTCGCTCAGATAGTGATGAAGGTTTCATTGCTTACAAATTGCTTCACATGAAGCGCCAGCATGTCTTTTCAGAATGCAGCATCATGGGACAGCTCAACACTCTTGGAGGAAACAGCAACTGACAATTGTGTTATGTCATCTAACATCATTGGCATTTTGGCATCTAACATTGGATAACATGGGTGGGGAGAGGGAGAGGTCACATGCTCTCTCATACTCTCTTGGACACATGGCTGTGGCCCTGCTGGAGATCTGACTCATGATCTGAGCAGTGTCATTTCTGGCCATTTCTGAGGGGGCTTCACATCCCCCAGTACAATGTCAACAAAAACTGTGTCCAACACCTCCCCTACCCTGGTTAGGAAAACAAACTTTGATTGGTGATGGACATTTTTTTTGCTGAGGCAGGGTTTGGAAGGGGGGCGTGTTTTGAGGGTGGTGTTCTCATCATGGGATTGAGGAGGGTTCGGCACCTTGCCACACTGGTGGGGCCTTGCCTAGAAATGCCCCTGTTCCTGAAGATGGAGCTAAAGCTAAATGAAAAAATAGCAGATCAGTATTGGCATTGGCTGACGCTCAGGGTTTCAGGATCAGTACTGTTGGTCAGTAATGACACAAAAGTTGTTTTTTTTAAAAAAAAAAATTTAAATCATAATAATAATATCCCTTCTAGCTGGCACAGTTGGTGCAGTGGTTAGCGCTGTTGCATCACAGCAAGAAGGTCCTGGGTTCAGTCCCTGGGTTGGCCATGGGTGCCTTTCTATGCAGAGTTTGCAAGCTGTCCTCGTGTTCAGGTGGGTTTCGTCCGGGTTCTACAGTTTCCTCCAAAGGTTTGCAATAGGTTGATTGGATACTCTAAATTGCCCCATATGTGGGTGTGTGAAAGGTTGTCTTTCTCAGTGTTGCTCCGCGATGGGTTGGCCTCCTGTCCTGGGTGAACCCTATGGGCTTAGGCCCATACATGGCTGGAATTGGTCCAGCTTCCCCATGCTCGACATGGAAGAAGCAGTTTAGGAAATGATGGATGGAATATCCCTTCTATTTACAGACTAATACTTAAGTGGTCTGGGTTGAAATTTAGAATCTGCACTTTCAGCAGATTTTCTCCACTTGTTTCGTAGAGCTATGAGTGTGAAACAACTTAACCTGTTATACTAATGTGGTTAACAGCAAGTTAAAGATACCAATTAGCATGACTCAGTTAGCAGAATGCTAGTTGATGGCTCTTCACTTCCACACTTCCGTTCATTGTCATTAGCTACTCTCTGTTGCAGTATAATGACAGATAAAACCATACGCAAAAGAAGCCTCACAGCAAATTAGGTGAGTCAGTCCGGAAGAATAACAACTCAACAGCCTTCTCTTAACAAAATAATCACCTCCTGGCACACACTGCACTCATAAAGCAGCTTTTACAGTAGCTTCACCGCTGCCAGAAAAAATTCTCCCAAAGGCCTCATACAACAGCCATTATTATAAGAGTGGTGAAGAGAGCAATGCTTTGAGCTCTACCACTGAAGTGAACCAGAACTCCTTCAAGAGGCCAGGTGAGCAAAGCCTGGATCCCATCCGCTACTGGCTGTGTTCCCATCTACCGTGGCTGATAGACTTAGAGATACAGACCAGAACAAATGCACTAAGAAGAGATATTTCAGCACACAGCAAACAGAGTCATTTGTATCCCATGGAGTACAGCAGTCCAGCAAAGGGATTTCAACATTTTACCATTTTCTGGGTTGATTTTTATATTAAATACCAAAGGTTTGGAGACACTTGTTTTTTTAAAAGCGTTTTCAATATGGATAAGATTTTTTGTCATAGACTAATATTTAGATCTCCTGCACAGAGCAGGACACAGCCTGAATATGTCTACAGACAGCAGTCAGGTTTATTGCAAGACAAAATGTACCACACCGACCTAAAGGGCAGTGGTGGCCTAGTGATTAGAACATTGCCCTTGTGAACTGAAGGTCACAGGTTCGAGTCCCGGCCCGGGTACCACTGAGGTACCTGCTACACTGCTTTCTGGAGGCTGTTTGTAGCTGCCCGCTGCTGCAAGTGTGATGGGTTAAATGCAGATGTCACATTTTGTTGTGGTGCTTGAGTGTGTTCACAATGACAAATAGTCACTTTCACTAATAAACTTGGGTCCAACACTGAGTTTATAAAAAGTTTAAAAGCACCTTGTCTTATGGAATCTGTACCTGAATCTTTGAACAGAGAAGAGTTCTGGGGAAAGTATTCCAGCAACATTTCAGGGTACATGTGCAGCGAACTACATGAAATTAAACTAGTAGTTAAACTACATTTGCAGTTGCTTGCAGGTAGTTCAACTATGTTTATTTTTGCATAGTGATTCAAATAGTAAAGTTACATTTTTGTCAATTTTTGTGTAGCTATCTACTGAAACTACAAACGCGAAATGAATTTTATGTCATTTCTATCATTGATTCTTTACAGTAATCCCCCCTTCTGACTCAGTGTCTTGAAGAAAGACTGATGATGTTTGAAGGAGACAACTAAAGGTTGATAGGTTGCTTTATTTTTCCAGTAAACCTGATTTGAGCAGCAATTTGCTGACGTAGCTTTAATTTGCCAAACTAGATTTCATTCTAAGGTTTCTTTGCTGTAGTTCAACCTCCTCCAGTAAGATATAGTTGATAACTTGCAAGGCTATGCTTTCAAAGTAGCTTTCCCAACACTGTGCATGTGTATCTGAGAGGGGCACTGGGAGTTCATGTGATTCATGATACCGCAGGAGGTGGGGTTCTTGCAGATTTACGACATTCAGGGGAACTGAGAAATGTCGCAACAATGTGCGAATACACTGTACAAAAACACAAACACACATTTGTTTTTACAACTTAGCAGGACATGGGGTTATACACATATATTCCTATATTCGGTGTTGTGCAAGTTAATAAAAAATTGGTAATTTGTTACTAGTTACTTAAAACTCAATACATTTCTTTATGAAAGAAGGCATTTAAAGGCATTTACAAGTAATTAGTTACTAGGGAAAGTGACTGTTGCGTTACTTCTAAATCTTGCTTGAATTCTGTTGTTAATGCAAACACAGTACAATTATTTAACTGTTGCTGTGACATCATTACCCCTTTTCCACCAACAGGGACCAGGGTTCTTGAACCGGTTCCATTCAGGATTCTTTGGGCCTTGGTGTCATCTTATGACCCGGCCAGTATTTCTACCAGTTTTGGTGGAACCACTGTAATCAAGAATGTGTCATCAACACACAGTTAACACTAGTACCAAGATGGCGGATTGTGATGATGACCTGTAGCTTTGCAGAATTACAAACCCGTCATGGTTTGCAAAGGAAAAAACCATATTTGGTTCCAGCAATGTTTCAGGATCTGAACCAGTTCATTTCTGAAAATAATGCTCCAAATGAAATTGGTGCATAAACTTTTCCATGTAGGTGGAAAAGGAGTAGGTGTGGAACAAGTCTACGGTCGACCATTGTGCAGACTATCATTATTCACCATGTAATGCAGAATTATTTGCCTGATAAAGGATCTAGTTCACTCTGTTTTTTCACCTCATAGCAATGAATGTTTTAGGCAGGCTTAAAAGAGAAAAGGCAGTTCTGTGGGCCGGTGTACCTCATGGGTTCTGGCATGGGCCTGGGCCTCTGCATGAATGCACTGCATGACTGACAGGAGTCACACAACACCTCGTTTATGTAATAAGTGTTTCAGCAACAACAGTAAACCAAAAAACATAATTCAACAACAAGTGTGTAGGAAAAATAGCAGAGACTTCACAACCAATCCTAATAGCAAGGAGAGAGGGAACCGCAGTCCAAGCCCCATTTCAGTCAGTGAAGTGAAAGTGACTCTGTGTCATTGTGAACACACTCAAGTACCACAACGAAATGCAACCTCTGCATTTAACCCATCACACGTGCACAAGCGAGCAGCTACCAACAGCGCCCGGGGAGCAGTGTAGCGGGACGGTACCTTGCTCAAGGGTACCTCAGTAGTGCCCAGGCTGGGACTCGAAACTGAGACCTTCAGGTCTCAAAGGCAGTGTCCTAACCACTAGGCCACCACTGCCCACCAGTAAAACTTTGTACAAAATTGTGGAACCTCAATATAAGGTTGTAAGCCAGGTATGTAAGGTACGTTTAATGTTCTGCTTATAGACATAATGCTCATTATTTCATTATTCTCATAACATCATTTCTGGCCAATTCTAACAGCTGCATTTGCCTACAAACATTTTCCTGCAGGACAATGCCATTGTTAAATGTCAGCAGTTGTAATAATAAGAATTTATACATAATATGTCTCATGTCTGTAGGTTAATATCTATGTAAAAATATATTTTATCCTGAAATTGATCACATGTGTATGCTGGTATGTCCCTTTGTTCCCTGGAGCAGATTGAGGACTGTACACACACACACACACACACACACACACACAATCACACAAAGGCAAACAGTCTACAGAGGGTCAGCGGTGCTGAAATCCTGAACCTGATCCTCACTGCTAACCTAGCCCTGAGCGACATGTCATGATCAAAGGAGCTAGAGCCAACCATAAAACACACACTGCTTCGCTGAGACTCTTCACACCACACAGGCTCCAAAAACACCCCACACAAAACCAGGTCAGGCCTTGCAGAGGGAAACTGGCCTGCAGCGTCTGGACTCAAGTCTAGCACCAAACCTCAACTGCACAGACTGGGCAGTGACACTTCACGCTGTAGCAATAACTGTTTCAGTAGCGACTGTTTATATCAAAGGAAATGTTCACAGCGACGCTCTAGACATTAAAATATCAGGCTACATCGTTAAACGACATAGGGAGATTTTTCTCGCCGCCGTCACCTCTGGCTTCCTCATTAGGGGCTCGGCTCCAGATTCTGTAAAGCTGCTTTGTGGTGATGTCAGTTGTAAAAAGTGCTGTATAATTAAATTGACTCGACTCATTTGTTATATAATGTTGGATTAGAATTGTGTTAGATGATCAGTTTGATTATTGATTAAAAGTTAAAATAGAATTATAAGGATTGGATTACTGATAAGATTATTGATTTTGTTTCGGATCAGAATTGAAATGACTGACTAATTTATTTGATTATTGATTATATGCTGAATTAAAATTGTATTCAATAAATAGATTTGGTTATTGATTATGTGTTGGATTACAATTACATTTATTGGATAGCTGATTAAATTATATGCTGGACTAGAATTGTATTGATGAATAACTGACACAGGTATTGATTATATGCTGGATTAGAATCGTATTGATGGATAACTGATACAGTTATTGATTACATGCTGGATTAGAATTCTATTCATGGATAACTGATACAGTTATTGATTATATGCTGGATTAGAATCGTATTGATGGATAACTGATACAGTTATT
>JBBPDA010164306.1:0-21865 GCA_037974385.1 Arnoldichthys spilopterus | reverse complement strand
TCATGGATAACTGATACAGTTATTGATTATATGCTGGATTAGAATCGTATTGATGGATAACTGATACAGTTATTGATGACATGCTGGATTAGAATTGTATTCATGGATAACTGATACAGTTATTGATTATATGCTGGATTAGAATTGTATTGATAGATAACTGATACAGTTATTGATTATATGCTGGATTAGAATCGTATTGATGGATAACTGATACAGTTATTGATTACATGCTGGATTAGAATTGTATTCATGGATAACTGATACAGTTATTGATTACATGCTGGATTAGAATCGTATTGATAGATAACTGATACAATTATTGATTATATGCTGGATTAGAATCGTATTGATCAATAACTGATACAGTTATTGATTATATGCTGGATCGGAACTGTATTGATTGGATAACTGATGCAGTTATTGATTATATGCTGGATCGGAACTGTATTGATTGGATAACTGATACAGTTATTGATTATATGCTGAATTAGAAGTGTATTGAGCGTATAACTAATACAATTATTGATTATATGTTAGATTATAATTGAACTGATTTGAAAATTGATTTGATTATTTATTACATGGTGGATTAGTTATGTTGGCAATATTATTGATAGCTGATAATGCAACAGACGTGGTTTGTTACCTCACGCAGTTCAAGGCGCTGGGCCACTGCCTCCAGACACTCCTGGCCCGTGCTGTCCACAGACAGTGTGCACTCAATCGCATTGCTGTCCAGCAGCCGGATCCGCGTCACAAAGTAGTTCTTGCTCAGGACGTTGTAGCGCTTCGTTCGGCGGAGCTTCAGTCTGAATGGCATGGCTGAGCGAGGTCAGACCGTGGTCTCAAGAATCAAAAGGCCAGGGGAGTCGGGGGACTAGGCCATCTGCCCCACCCGGGGATGGCCACACCCCCCGTTGAAGAAATGCACCCTGGGAAGGGGCAGTCCCATTCCGAGAGGAAGCTTAGGGGCAGGCCGGAGGAAAAATCCTGCAAGGAAACAGAAAATAAACAGAAAAATACATTAAGGGCAAAAATATCAAAATCAAATTTGTATTTCTCATACACTGGTTAAAATGAGTCTCTGGCCAAATTTACACCATATGGGACAGCATCATGTAAGACCGACATGAGTGAAGTGCAGGAGACCATTGGTCCATAGCACACTGCCTCTGACTCTGTCACATACATCAGCTCATTTTCTTCTCTAAAGAGAAGTTTTAACAGCAGGTTACAACACACACACACACACACACACACACACACACACGTCCTTCATGTACACCACATAAAGCAGGCAAGCAAAGATTTTTTGAACTCATGCACATGTATCCTGTTTCTAAAGGAGAAATTTTAACCTTCAGTCTTTTTCTCTCTCTCGCTTTCTGCTCTCTCTCTCTCTCTCTCTGTTTCTCTGCGCTAACGGCCAATTAGCTGAAAAAAGAATCAATCTGATGCTCCTCTCCTGTAACAAAATGTATACATTTTAAAGAAAAATCATTGATGGCTGACATTCCAGGTTTCAATGTTGGTGTCATAAAAGAAATAGTGATATCGTGCCTACCTCTAAGGAGTAGACAAGAGAAAAGAGAACGAGCAAGGGCTTGAGGGCAGAAGAAGAAGAGCAAGGAGGAGAGAAGAAAAGAGAAGAATGTGTCGGCGCTTGTCTGGGTGCTGGTGGAGGGTTGCAGATAGGCGGCCTGGATCCAAGCCCAAATTCCAGTCTCTCTATTTACTGCCATAACAGAGTACACCTGACACAAGAACGCCCTGGGCATATTTATGCCTGCATAAAGTTTAGGGAAAGTGAGACTAACAGCAAGTAAACAGTGAAAATTTGGGTAAATCTCTAGGCGATATGACAAAAAAATAATATCATGCTACTGTCTAGATTCACGTGTCATAAATTTTTCGTGCTGGAACTGGTGAAACATTTAAAAAAAAAAAAATTTTCTAATTCTCTCCTCAGTGAACTGTCTCCAGTTCCATCCACTAGCTTCCCACTTCCGTTAATGCCCTCGTCGCCTTCAGTCACACACCACCACGCCTTCTGTGACGAATCTGATGGAGATGGAAATCAGATCACAGGTGGAAACCTTCCTTGGAACACTTTTGGTAAGTACTAACTACTGCACACCTGGAACACTCCTGCCATTTTGGAAAATGCTCCACCTTAGTCGTCACTTAAAGTGGCTCAGGTCCTTATACTCACCCATTTTTCCTGCTTCCAGCACAACTTCAAGAACTGACAGTTCATTTGTTGTCTAACATATACTACCCCTCCCCCAACAGGTGCCATTGTAATGAGGTAAGTAATTAGTCAATGTTATTCACTTTACCTATCAGTGGTCTTAATGTTATGGCTGACCGGAGCATATGGCTGTGCTTTACCGGTCATTCAAAGATCGTCCGGCTGCTGAACTGACCCTACTGGAGCTGTTAACGTGCTCCGCCAGTGTAGGCCCTTCTGCTTCCTAAACCAACATGATCTAAACATGTCACACACACAAACACACACACACACACACACACACAGGAACTTGGGTGAAGAGGTTAGCTGAGGCTCAGTCGCGGTCAGTGCCATGTTTAGCTGTCCTCGGCGGGTCTCGTTTGCTTGTGGTCAGGGGACGCGAGCAAAACAATGAAACTGCACGGCGTCCTCGCCTTCACGCAGGAAAACACCCAAACACTCCACCAAGCCTAAACCTCACCTCAACACTGCCCCAGCACTTCTGCACCGCTCACAGCACCAACACCGAGCTATTTGGAGCACATGCAAACAGTGAGAGACTACGGGGTTTGTAATTTTGTGGCTGGGAAAATATATAGTGTAGGAAAAGAGAGAGAGAACGAGAGAGAGAGAGAGAGAGAGAGAGAGAGAGAGAGAGAAGCAAATACACACAAACACACACAACGTAGCACTGAACTGAATGTACTTGGTTTAAATGTGTACAGCATCTCTACAGGAATGAAATATATTACATCAGCACAGTTTCATTCAGTTACATGTCACTGTGTCAGATACATAAGTCTGGTGTCTGATTTTTTTTCCTTAATTTTTCTCAGTGGGAGACAGACTGACATTTGAAACCCCCCTCTCCACATGAAGCCACAAGAGCAAAAAAAAAAAAAGTTATTTCTTGTCAACTCCATGTAAAGAAGCCTGATGCCTCAAAAAGAATGTCTGGTCTTCCCCCGCCCCCTTGTCAACAGTTTTTCTCTTTCATTTTGACATTCACCTCATCACAAACTTTTAAAAATATATATATTAAAAAGCCCATTATCCTACATTTGTTTAACCTCTTGAAATCCACCTGTAACGATTATCTTGGTTTATGTAATTTGCAGAAACAAGTGCATTTGCTATGGGAAACTGCAAGTAAAATAAAGATTATGTGCTTAAACTAAAGGCATTTGGGCTCAACAGTGATCCTGACAACCAACCACAGAACCTGTAGGCCACAGACACTGATGTGTGGACATTTATTGCTTGTGAGCCTTTCGGTTTTGCTTTGTGTCAAAATTAGCTATGTTTACATGTCAGGAAACCCAATTTCTGGCCAGTAGTAGAGTTTCTAAAGAAAGTTGGAATAATCCTGTCCCTCCAGTTACCCACCACACAGGACCATACATGTCCAGGTACTGAGGAGCTTCCAGAGAAATCTGTCTTTTTCGACAGCTGACAGTCTGTTTTATGCTAGTTCCCTGTGTTTACTCTCACCAGTCAGGAAGGTGTGGATGAATCAAGCGAAAGGTGTAATTAGTGTGAAAGACAGGATTTTATCACTGTTTTCCATTTTCTTTTTATCTTTTTTTGGATTTTAATTTAGTCATCTCCAACTCTGCCTACTAGTTAGGACTCCCCCTGTTACATGATACCACCAAAACTAGGAAGTAGGCATGGATGGTGTCCATTTTTCATCCATATCCAGTATTTAAAGTAACACTGTTGGTATTTCTACACACCACACTATCACAATATACCATCCAATACTTCCTTCGTGTCACATGAAGCTCCAGTATCTTTTCAAACTGCCACTGATGCAAAGTGATAGGACAGCTCAGCATTTGATAGAACATGCTAATGGCTAAGTCTGTTATAGCTGCTAACAGAAGGGTGCACTGATTAGCATTGTAGCACAGGTACCTGTGTTACTTGTACCGCTCTGGGATTTGAACCAGCAACCTTCAGGCTACATGGGGCAACTCCCTAACTGTTACACCACTGCACCCAAAAATGTGAAAGGAAGTGAAACTACAGTTAGGAGCCACCTTTAGCATCATGTGCAGCTGTGCTAAGGACAATGTGCCACGGGGCCAAAATGTCAAAATTTGAATCTTGAAATCTGAAGATCTGATCAGATGCACCCCCTAACCACACACACACACACACACACACACACACACACACACACACACACACACACATTTACACAAACACGTGCACAGTCTGTTCTTCCAGATGGGTCATCTGGGGTCTTGTAAGTACGTCTGCAGAACAGAGGCCATTTTGTTCTTAATTATAACCAGCACAGAAGGCAGATACAAAGGCCCTAACACACACACACACACACACACACACTTCAACAGTGTAGCTGAATTCACACCTGCTGTTCATGTCTGAACTCCTACACTGTGTGTTTGTTGGTAAAAATGTGTGTGTGTGTGTGTATGTCTGTGTGTGTGTGTATGTGTGTGTGCGTGTGGTCATCTGCTGCCCCTTTCTCCTGCCTTTATCAGCACATCTGTCAGCGTGTGTGTGAAGGCAGGGAAGCAACATTCTCCACACTGAAGTCATTATAGCGCCTCTCTAGCTACTTCATCAGTGCACGATTACAGAAAAACAAAGCTACCGAGACCAACCAGCTTCCATTTGCAGGCAATTTCCCCACTTCCCCTTATAAAAGTCGATCAGCCAAGTGTTTTGCGTCTGAAGTTTAATATTCTATTGTACTTGAAAGTGATTTGTTTGTCATTGTGGACACACCTCATCACACAAAGTGCACCACACCAACATGTGCAACAACCTCTGCATTTACCCCATCACACGTGCACACGTGGAGCACCGGTTATCAATGGCACCTGGGCAGCAGTGTAGCAGGACAGTACCTTGCTCAAGGGTACCTCAGTGGTGCATGGTCCGGGACATGAACCTGCAACCTTCAGTTCACAAGGGCGAACAGGGGTAGAAAGGTGGGCATACAATATAGCAGCAAGTGGACCGAAGTTGATTAACAATCAGTGCCAATCATAACCCCACCCAATGCTAACTCCTAACTCCTAGCTCTCAGTTTTGTCATGATACAGTCATTTTCCTCCATTTAAAACATGAACCCAGTATCAGGAATGGTGTAAATTTGGTGTATAGAATGTATAGTTACAGCCCTACTCATTAGTCTCTGGGTATGTGGGTAATTAAATGGTAAGTTCACCAAGGCAGTGTTACACTGTTGGAAAAAGAGCACTACCCTGATAAAGTTTAGTCCAGTCTAAATGCACTCTTAAAGTACACTAAACCTCCCTTGGTCCCCAGGCAAGTTTGGCCATTGTCACCTATGAGGTGGCATGTTGTTTCGTCTACCTGCAGTGGAATGGTGTGGGGGTGACATGTTTTTTAGTCATCTGGGGGGTGGGGTGGGGGCAGCTGTTTCATGAAACTCAAAAAAATTATTCCCACAAATCTAAACACACACACACACTCACTGGATCATCTAAGAAGCTAAGCATCTTTGTTCTTTTTCTCGTTCATTAACGGTTGTTAAGTTCTTAGGATTTTTAGCAGACTTCCTTATTTAAGTCCAAGGATTCAACAGGTACCCTCATCCCAACACGGGCTGACACAGATATAATCTAATCACAGACATGAGCATGCACACAAACACAGACACACGTCTGCATTAGCCCATGCTGATACTATTCTGGAGGCGGACACAACCAGAGCATTAGTATGTCTGCTATCAGCTCAGACCAGACAAGGGCCAAACACTTTTACGCAGTTTCAGAGCATCCTACGCTCCGTAAGTGATGAGCCTGTCTGGAATTTCAATGTGAATTCTTCATTTTTATGCTAATGCTTTGGAAGCCAGTGTTTCATTTCATTCCATAAATAATAATATTCAATACTTATCATCATCATCATCATCATCATCATTATTATTATAAATTGTAATAATAATAGTTATTATTATTATTATTACACTCAAGAGTTTGTAATAAAAAATTACAACAATTGGTATTATTGATAAAATAATACATTGAGATAATATTACTAATGTTTTGACATAGTAATTGATTAATATATTTTATTGCCCCATTCACTGGTTCTAAAACCTTGGCTGATCTTAGAGCAGAAAAAAGAGCATGAATTTCCTCTGGCTTTAGACTGAAGATCCTCATCAAGTGCTATATTACACCAGAGTATTAAACTAATCGGTTGAACCAAGACACATTATTACTGGTTTATACATAAACGTGTTATTATCTACGGCTCGTCACTATCAAACTAAGGTACATATTTTATGCAAGATATTCTCTAGCTGTGTTGGACCAAACATCAAAACAATTGCATATTTAGGTTGGAATTCTAGTCCAAACCTGCTTTTTCTGCATTCCCTCAGACCCCAAAGATGGTCTTGTTTAACTCCTCCAATGTCCAACCCAGCTATGCCTCTTGGTTTTGAAGATATGAGGTTTTGAAACATAGTACACCAACAACTACTGGAGATGTCTGAAAGGTTGTAAGTGGATGTTCTGGACAGTCACACCACCTTCCTTCTATCAGTAAGAACTCAATGACCTAAACTCCCGGAATACTTGGCACTGAAGAAAATGAGCGATGTGAGCAGAGAGATCAAAGTGACTGTGACACTGGGCAGAAGCCACTCTTCTCAAACATTTTTGAGGACTTTCCCACAACCAATGGAAAAACAGACGTCCACATTGCGCCCCTTTGTCAACGTTGGCCTCATTACACCAGCCTCCTTTACAGCCTTGCTCCATTACAACAACATTCTTGCCATCTACATTTCTCACAACCTCTGTCTTCTCTCATATAGCCATGGTCTCATCCCACTCTTTTCCTTTCTTAAAGGATTGTTTCCTATGAAATATCATAAAATATTCCTCTTATTTGTAGGGCAGTATTGGGACATGGCTCAATGTGGATCTTCTGTCACTACGGCCCCCCAAATTCTATCCATATCTAGATTTTTTTTTTAATTAACATGCCACCCATCCAAATTCAACACATCCCCAAATACTTTCAAGACCTTGAGCCACCCCCCTGCACAAACACCTATGTAACCTTCCCAACTTAATCTTGTTTGGTGTTCGGGATCTTCCAGGATCCCAGAAATTGGATAGAATCATAAAAATTACATTTACATACAATTACATACAGTATTTTTAGATTTATAACTGCTGTAATTAGATTTAAGAGCTATGATTAGTCTAAAGCAAAATCACCTCCTGAAATTCTGCATAACTGTGTGATGATGACACAAAGTGCGTAACCACATCTAATTTGTATACATCACGTAGCTGAATGGCATCGAGCACGTTTTTTTTGCTCTTGCAGGTGGGATATCATTTGTGGTTGTGTTTTTGGGTAGGGACAATGAGAGGGGACAGTACAGGGGTCACTTTTGTTGTATTTCATACTGTTTTGATGCATTTTTATTTTTATTATTCTTAACTATTTATTGATTGACCATTTTGTGTGGATGAGCTCTCACCAGCTGACCAAAACAAGCCCAGGTCAATGACACATAGAGAGCTATGGTTTAGCGAGACTGGGCTTTTTGATCAGTTGTGTGGTTTAGATCTGATAAGTACACCCTTACAGCAGAACCCTGATACATCAGTCAGTCACTACTTTTATAAAGGTGGGCAACGCTTGAGCAGTAGAAGGCAGACATGATGCCATTCACAAATCAGTGGAAGGTGTTTCTACCTGTTGCTTGAGAACTGAGGCTGCCAAAGTTAAGAGAAGTTGCCAGATGTGTTGCTAGTGGCTGGATATAGTCAAAACATCACAAAATCAAACTAAACTGACAACACTGCTTAGGACATTAACAAAACCTTGGTTTGGCAAGGGTGCTCAAACTTTTGCATTTTTAAAATCCTGCATTAAAATCTGCTATTTCCGTCGGTTATGATTATTTAGAGTCAAACACTACAAAAGGTCTCGTCATTGGGTGCAGGGTGCACACTCTAATGTTTTTGGCTGCTGTTGCTCTTGTCCTCAGTTCTCCCTCCCAAAAAAACAAGTGAACTTCAGTAGGACCACCTGATAAAATAAAGGAAACTAATCTCTTGTGAAACTCTTGCTCTCGCTGTTATCAGTCCATTCCAGATGGAAAGGTAGAGGGGTGTGTGGGAGAACGCAAACACAGAAGCATGTGATGATCCCATGTCTCTGTTTTTCTTTAATCCTACTCCCTAGTGTGTGCTCTCTCTCTCCCTCTCGCTCTACCTCTCTCTCTCTCCCTCTGTCCTTTTCTCTCTCTCCCTCTCTCCTTCTTTCTCTCTCCCCCTCTCTCTCTCTCCCTCTCGCTCTACCTCTCTCTCTACCTCTCTCTCTACCTCTCTTTCTCTCTCTCTCTCTCTCTCTCTCCCTCTGTCCTTTTGTCTCTCTCCCTCTCTCCTTCTTTCTCTCTCCCCCTCTCTCTCTCTCCCTGTCTCTCTCTCTCTCCCTCTCTCTCTCCCTCCCTCTCGGACACACACACATATACCAACACCCACACCCTTTCAGTTCCAGTTCCCTGTTTACACACATATAAAGGCTTTGAGCAAATGAAACACATTTGTGTGTGTGTGTGTGTGTGTGCTGGCTTAACCATTCCCAGAACTCTCAGTGTGGAAGCTCAGAATTTCTAGTTCCCATCAAACAGCTGATTGGGGCTCAATCAGTGCTTAATCAGATGAAGCCAGGTGCTTTTCTTGGAGCATCATGCATCCATGCATTGGCTGGAAGAATGGAGGAGAAATCAGGAGCCACTTGTGTTCTTCAAACCAGTTCACGCAACATCTACGCAACATCTTTTCACTGCTTTCTGGTTTGTTTGCATTGATTCTAATGTTCGCTTGTGCTGCAGAAAGACATTCAATGTTGCGGGAAATGTCATTGCGTCAAACTGGGCCCTTGCACAGGACTGTATATAACACACACACACACACACAGTGCACACGCTCCTATTTGCACACCCCTAACCACCTCAAATCCACCTACTTACTGTGCATTTGCATGTCACACACAAAAGGAGGATCATTATTAGGTGGGTCTTGTCAGCACTTCACTCCTCCACTTTGAGATTTCTCTACAGGCAGAATTCCACTGCGCTGTAAACAGCCTGCTCCAGGTCACTGCGGGGGCACCACTACAGATGGGCCTAAGAATGACTGACAGGTAAATCAGCTACGCACACTCAAAGTGAAGCAGTGACTGACAAATGGATGGCTTGTTCTTAGCTCTGGTCTTACCCTAAGAGAAGAAAACAGCTGTTGCAACATGTAAATTACCTGCGTTAGCCGTGTTGTGCAACTTACTGAAAATGTGTCATTAGTTACAGTTACTTCAGATATTAGTAACTAAATAAAGTACTGAGTTACTGCAAAACGTTTGCATTATTTCTAAATGTCAGTTTTCCTTGAGTGAAAAAAGGAAAAAGCAGCACTACGGCATGCTTAACCTGTCTCACCATTTATTGCGAGGGACTGGGACGCTGCACTGAATGCATTGCATGATGGCTAGGAGTCAGATAACACTACTTTAATTCTTGAGCTGAAACATGGTGGATTGATGGCAGAGACTTCACAACCCAACTCTGGCCCACAGAGAAGGATCTGCACCCAGAGTCACCTAAAAAGTCATGTTTGGAAACACTTTGTCAGTAGATGACAACACTGTAAGTGAGCTCTGTAGTCTGTCTACCGTTCCTCTTATGGACATAATGAGCAAAAACACTGGACTGGATGGGTTAGAAGGAATAACTGAATGTCATTTTTGACCAAGATTTTGTTCTTTCCTTTGTTCGTCTTGTGTGCTTTCAGTGACAGATGTGTGGACAAACCCCATTTACAGAAAAGCTGCGATATTTTTTCCATAATGCAAAAAAAGATCTGCGATATGATAATTCGCATGAACCTTTACTTAACTGACAAAAGTGCTAAGAAAGGATTCTCAACAGTTTTTTTTTTACTTAATTGTATTTTGTAAGTATACACAAATGTAGAATCTGATGCTGCAACGCACTCAACAAAAGTTGGGTCCGAGTTAAAATAAGATTGAAAAATGCACAGAATATTCAAGTAACACCAGTTTGGAAGACTTCACATTAAGCAGGCTAATTGGCAGCAGGTGAAGCTCGGGCGGGTCATGCCTCACTCCTTCATAAGAGAATGGTTAGTCAGTTCAAAAGGAACTTCTCTCAGTGCAAGACGGCAGAGAATGTAGGTCTTTCAACATCTACAGTACATAACGTAAGAGAATTCAGAGACATTCTAAGTCCGTGATGTGCAAGGACAGAAACCACTGCTGAAAGTGTGTCATTAATCCCTCAGGCAGCACCGCTTTAGAAACTGTCAAGTTATTGTGATAAATACAGCCACCCTGGCTCGGAAGGACTTGTCACATAACACAGTCAGTCATAGACAGTATATTAAGAACTGTAACTTGAATCTGTATTACACAAGATAGAAGCCTTACATCAGCTCTATACATAAACACAGGAGAGTTCTATGGACCCAAGCACATCTCAAATAGACTGAAAGACTGTGGAATTGTGTGCTGTGATCAGACGAGTCCACAGTTTAGCTTGTTTTTGGAAAAAAATACCAGCACCGAGTTGAAAATGACAATTTAGATTTGAATCAGTGAAAGGTGCAAAAGGCAGCATCTGAGAAGGTATGGAGTGCATAAGTGCTCATAACATGGGTGACTTGCATGTATGAATGTGAGTAAGTGATTATTTGTCATTGTGAACACACATGACATGGTGCACCAGAGCGAAATGTGACCTCTGGATTTAACCCTTCCGTATAGAAGCAGTGGACAGCTGACGTAGGAAGCACCCAGCGAGCAGTGCTTGGGGACAGTACTTTGCTCACGGGTACCTCAGTAGTACTTATACTGGTCTGGGACCCCCAGGGGCAAATCCCTAACCTTTACACCACCACTGAAGGTATCACTGACATTAAGATTTTAGAGAGACATATGTTGCCATGTAGGTGACATCTCGTCCCGGGATGTCCATGCTTGTTTCAGCAAGACCCATTCACAGACCCAGACACATTCTGCACAGGCTACAATAGCGTGGCTTCATAGACACAGAGACAAATTACAGTTAGGTTGGTCAGTAAAACTGTTGAAACTCTTTTGCACTTTTGTCAGTTAAATAAAGCTTCATGCGAATTATCACAGATATTTGCAATTTATTTATTGCAAATATCAAAACTTTTCTGTTAATGGGGTTTGTAGATTGTCGTGTTCACTGTGCTCGTGTAGTTAATGTTAATGTCTCACCCTCCTCGTGTAATTTGTGCTGGTTAGTGAGGTGAGGTGGGCTTCCAGGTTAATATTACAGCGCTCAGCACACATTCTAAATGGCTGTAAAGGAGCAAATACAGAACGCCAGAAGGCCGGTAAAACTTGCCATTCTTTCAACAGGCTCACGAGTACGGAGCAAAAGAAATGAGCCACTTTAACTATCAGTAGTTGTAACTGAATGACCCAATTTCACCATGTAATTAGTTACATTATTCGTTATTACTTGTTACTTGTTACTTTCATACCTTCCTTCCTTGTCCTTCTGCCGCTTTCTACCACTTCATTCACTCATGTTTTTTCTTTATGTCTTCTTCTCATTCACATCTCTCTCTGAAGGTCTCGCTCTAGATCTGCAGTGTGTGTGCGCGTGCATGCGTGTGTGTGTTTGCCTCATATGTTCTGGGGTGTATAATTTTAAGTGGTGTGCCACTGAGTTCATAGCTCTATCCAGATGTGTGTGTGTGTGTGTGTGTGTGTGTGCACTCATGTGTGTGTGTTTGTGTCCACATCCCTGAAGTTTTGCTATATTTGCCTTTGTCGTGTTTTTCAGCTCCACCGTGATGGTGATGCAAGTTGTAACATGCACACTTCACACATTAGAGGGAGGAAGAAAGAAAGCCAGAGAGAGAGAGAGAGCGAGAGAAAGACATAGGAGAGAGAGACAGAGAGAGAGAGAGAGAGAGAGAAATGAGAAGAGAAGAAAGAGTGAAAAAGAAAAGAGAAAGAGAGGAAGAAAGAAGTGGTGGAGGGAGAGAGGAGGAAAAGAGAAGAGAAAGAGAGGGAGAGAGAGAGCGAGAGCGACGGAGAGGGAATTTGAAATAAACTGCTTGAGGGACAGAGATAATGCTAACATTTAAAAATGCCACAAATCTTCGTGGTCACATTAAAGCACACACACACACACATACACACACTACACTGCAACATTTGCTGCCCTGAACCCCACCACAGAGAAGAAAGAGAGCGAAACAGATAGCAGATGTTCCATAAAAGCATTGTTTGTGTATGTGTGTGTGGGGGTGACACACGTGTGTGAGGGTCCTATCAGAAGTCATTCAGGACATCCTTCCATTGTGAGGCTTATCTACAACACAAGCAGACAGCATTTTTCTGTGGAAACTGTGAGTCCATGCCAACCTGTGTGTGTATGTGTGTATGTTTTGTCCTGACTTAGCACTGCCAGAGAAGATTTCATCATCTTTGTTTATTCCGACCAACCTCTTTTCTCAAAGTGCAACACTCCTTAGAGCTTCAGTGTGAATGGGTGGAGCTATACTGCTGCAGGCTGAATATGTAAATGTGAAAATTAGTATTTGTCAGTGTGAACACAGAGTGCACCACAACAAAATACAACCCCTGAATTTCACCATTCACACGTGGAGCACGGGGCAGCTATCAATAGCACCTGTGGAGCAGTGTAGAGGAACTGTACCCTGCTCAAGGGAACCTCAGTGGTACCTGGGCCGGGACTTGAACCAGCGACCCTCCAATTACATGGACCTAAACCACTAGGCTACCACTGCCCATAAATAAAATGTGCCAGTTTTGTGACATCACAAAAACTTTAATTGGAACAATAAGCTGTTTTGGCTGCTAAGTTTCCATTGATGGACATGGGGGAGTGAATGTACATTTTGTAACTTCTAAAATGTTTTCACACTCACACAAACCTTTTTCCTTCCGGAAAAGAGATGATATGGGCCCTTTAATGTATGAAAAGGCACTGAAGTCAGAATTTGTAGCGGTTAAATAACAATACGATATGATATTTTGTCCATATCGTACACTAATAATGAAAATATCAAAAAATATATGTATTCGGTAAGGGATATATGACATAAGTGTGTGCATGTAAAAGTCACTGTTTTGAATGTGTGTGGGGTGACACAGAAAGATCAGATGGTTGCAGCTCTCTCACACACACACACAGTCAAAACACAAGGCCCTCTGCATCTCCTGTGTGTGTATATAAACAGTCTATGATAGAAATCTCTCTCTGTGTTTATCAGAGTGAACGGCTGACTTGAGTCAATGAGTCGCTGCATTCCTGCTGCTGGAGGACCTAAACAATCAGTTTAACTCCAACAAAGTCATGACAACTTACATTATCACTGTCAGGGCTGCACAAAACGTCTGTTCAGACCTGATGTCTCTGAAGGTTGCGGTAGGCAAATACCTTGTCTTTACTGTGGTCTGTAAGCATCAGTGTCACTGTGGGTGATTCGATGAATCAATGCATTCATGTAAACCCACAACAGTAAATTACTCACACACACACCAAATTACACAACATACCACAGGGGAGTCTATACAGGACTGACGGTCTTTGAGAAAGACATGGACAGTTGCATATGCAGTAAAATGAAAAAAAATTTGCACAACAGATATCCTGGATCACTTTTGGTCATTTAGCCCCTAGATCCTTACCCTGGGCCATTTTTTCTGCTTCTAGTACACTGAATTCAAGTGCTAACTGTTCACTTGCTGCCTAATATCTCCCCCACTTTACAGAAGCCACTATAACAAGATCATCACTGTTACTCACTTCAAGTGCCAGTGGCTTTAATGTTGTGGCTGATCGGTGTATATGTGATAATATTGTCCTACATGTATGAATTATATGTCCCATGTGTATTACAAAGCCTGTCCACTGCAACTCTACCACTGTAGGCTGTGAAATGTCTCACAGGCCTAAGCTTGGATGTAATGTTCTTACCCTGTTCTTAGTGTTTTGGTGCAGACCAGAGCTACAAAAGTGGATTATTAGGGAGGTAAAGACCACATCACGTCCCAGAACAGCTGCCCACTACCAAATCGACTGGTTCATCACAGCAGTCTGGAAAACTCTTCAAAACTTCCTTTCTAAACAATGACAGCTGACCTGCTCCCTCATGTTAGGCTGCTAGAGTAGAGGCATGCTGCTGTATTCACTCAGATACAACATGTTCAACAGCAGTGCACTGAAAAAGGTGCTCCACTGAATGTACATAGTGTGAGCACATTGCCACATGAATGGAATATATGTCCACGTGTGATGGGTTAAATGCAGAGGTCACATTTCATTGTGGTGCTTGAGTGTGTTCACAATGACAAATAGTCACTTTCACTATTTCACTATTATCATGTTCTCATGCAAAAGCCATGACCTGTAGAACTGTATCAGTTACCATCTCCAAGTCTTGTAGTGTCCACCCAGTGAAATGGGCATAACTACTTCTACTAAAAAGCTTCTGACTAGAACAATGATCAGTCATTAGGGTGGGCAACGCCTCCAGGTCCCCTTCACGCACTTTTCTGCGTTAACTAAAACTCCAGTGCATTTGCCACAATGGGGACTTCACTATTGCATTTACCAACACGTAATGCATTACTGCAGTGTACTGTCAGCAGCTGTGAACTGCCACAGTGACTCATTAAAGGCTTAGTGCATCTGCCAGAATGGTTGCAATTACTCATAGCAGAACGATGCATTAATGCTTTACCCTGGTTGGCATCTGTGGTCCTGGAAGGCTGCACTTGGTGAATTCTCTGCTTAGACACACCATTGACAGGTACGGTGTGTTTGAGGAAAGGGAACTGCCAGTGTGTTGGCCTCTGGTGTTCCAGGACCAGAACTGGGCATGCATGCCTTAATCCATTGATGCACTGCAATGCCACTGCATGTTTGCACAACTGGAAATGAAAAGAAAATGGTTCTATGGGCTACCAAAAAGAGGTTCATTGACTTCTAGCAATGGTGGAACCCATTTTGGCTTCGATCAAAATGCACTGAACTTTCCCATCATAGAGAACAAGCAAAAGCCAATTGATCTAGAACCATACACTCACATGTTTCTGAGTGCATAGTTCTAGATAGGATTAATGCTCTTACTAAAGAACGTTTGAAGAACCGTATAACAGTTGTCATCTATTTTCCTTTGTGTCAACTCTTCTTCATAAAAAAAAAAAAATACCAAAAAACAACTAGTGCAGGTCAGAACTTGCCCCAGACTTTGTTCCCTCCGCCCCCCGAAAGGAATGTACGCGTGAAGGTAAGAGAAAGAGAGAAAGAAAGAAAGAAAGAAAGAAAGAAAGAAAGAAAGAAAGAAAGAAAGAAAGAAAGGAGGAAAGTTATAAAGAAAGAAAGAAAAGAAAACGAGAGAAAGAAATCAGAGAAAACATCACGGAGAGGAGAAAGCGTGAGTGGGGCGGTGGGACGTCCGGACCCCTTTCCACACACTCACCGTATTTTTTCTTCTCACAAGCCCATTCTGCTCGGAGCTCTGTTTGGAGGCGTTCAGCTCAAATAACGTGGTTCCTTCAGGCGGAGCACGGTCAGAAGAGCGCGATAATCCTCAAAAAGAGTTCAGTGGTCGTGGCCATGGGGGGAACGTCTGTAAAAGCCCCCTGTTCGAGAAACAAGTCGCGATCGGTCCGTTTAGCTTCCAAAGTCAAAAACCCAGCGGATCCTGCCTGCGGTGGCTTCACTTTTTCTCCACGAGAACCAAGAAAAGGAAAAAAAATGCACAGACGAAAGCCCCCTCACTATCAGGGACTGTGGGAACGGCCACCCTCAACGACCACTCCGGAGTTTATCCGAGGTTTTCCCTCTCCGGGCTGTGCTGAGTGAGGATATTCCCATTCCTCCCAGCAGACATGGAGAAGCTGAGGATCAGCTCTAATGGCCCTGCCCTCCTGACATAAGGAACGAGGAATTTGAGGAATGCGGGGCTAAACAGTGGAGAGCGAGGGAGAAAGGGAGAGGGAGAGTTCTGGAGCACTGCTGTACTTAAGTGGGGTGTATTCAGGTATTATGGGCCATCAGGAACAAAAGACTTAAACCCGTTTGTAATTAAAGGGAAAGTTCAACAAATATTCAAAATTTCACACCAGACCCAGAAAACATAGTAGAAAATGTATGTAACGTTTTTTTTGTCAAAGTGTTTTTTTTTTCACCTATTTTTGCTTGACCATATCATGTCCTTAGACATTACCCATCTGGATCTACAGGTGGGCGTGGCCCTTTATGCTAATACCCACTGTGAGGTAGATACAAACCACCTCTTGGGCAATTGCATGTCGCCAAAAATTACAACTGAATTTCAAGTTGGCCTCTAGGAGACGCATGAACTGAGCTCATTAAACTCATTTGTGCAGTAGCGCCACCTAGTGAATATCATTGCAAAAATGTAGCATTTTGCTAGCAAACATCTTGCGACATAAAGGTTAAACTTCACAAAACTGATATTTTAGTATCTCAAAAAAATTGCTTAAGCTGCAATTTTTCCAAGCGGTCATATTACGCTCCACAAATATAGTGCGTCTGCTTTATAAAACTATAAAAATGTTTCCATTACTTTCTGTGAGGAAGCTTTTAGAGGAACCAGACGTCTGGTTCCATTCACCACCACTGTGACTGAGTTTTTCTTGAGCAGAGCGTTTCACAACAATCTCACTCTCAATGACTCTGTATACATCTGCACCCTGTAATTATGCAGGAATTTTAAATACACACACAGCATAATTTCTAAATTAAAATCATGCTGTAATGCCTAGATGTCTAGACGACTGAGACAGATCATCTCCAAAATGGTAAGTCTTGTCAAGCGTTCCAGGTGTGCAGTAGTTAGTACCTACCAAAAGTGGTCCAAGGAAGGGCAACTGGTGAATCAGAAACCAGGCTCACTGATGCATGTGGGGAGTGAAGGCTGGTCCAATCCCACTGAAGGGCTACTGTGGTTTAAAAAGTGAACACTGACTCTGATAGAAAGGGGTCAGATTACACAGTGCACCACAGTTAGAGCCCTTTCAGCAGGGGAACCTACTCAATATTAGGTAGGTGGTGTTAATGTTATGGCTGATCACTGTATAAGTGAGGCATGCAACGGATCTGGGAATATCTCATTCCACTTGCCACTTTTTCCTGTTAACACCTTTACAATACATATCTGATCTGTGCCACATGTGAACAAAACATCAAAACTGTGTCACCTTTACCAGTGTACATACAGCTTCAGTGACGCAACCAGACACGGTCGCTTCATTCTTTGCTAAACTCTGCCCTCTTGCGGTAGACCTGCGAAGCTGCACGTACTGGCTGCCTCATTGTATTTGGTTCAATAACCACTAGGGGGTGCTATTTACAAAGGAATGGGTTCCTTTAACATTTTAGCTGTTTTTTTTCTTTATATATCCTATTCAAGGCTATAATATGATTATTTTTTCAAGAATTATTGTGCATTCTTTAAATACAAAAATAAATTTTTTGCCCCATTGCTTGGTAAACATTTTTAAAGTGAGTGTGAGGGATGTATGTCAGGACACAGACAGAGTCTGGCATTGTCATCTATTCTTAAAAGCTAAATAAAAAAGAAAGCTAGTCACAACATGTAGTTGTTGTATGAGTTGACATAACCTGTAATAATATACATCAAATCAGCCATAACATTATTAACACTGACAACTAAACTGAATAGCATTAACAATCTAGTTATTTCATTACAGTGGCAACTTTTAGGAGGGGTGGAATATATTAAGCAGCTAGTGAACAGTCAGTTCTTGAAGTTGATGTGCTGGAAGTAGAAACAATATGTAAACATAAGGATCTAAGACACTTTGACAATGGCTTTTCTGTGATAGCTAGACAACTGAAACAGAGCATCTACAAAACAGCTTGTTCCAGGTCTGCAGTAGTTAGTACCTACCAAAACTGATCTAAGGAAGGACAACTGGTGAATCGGTGACAGGGTCATGGGCACCGAAGGCTCAGTAATTCTCATAGGGAGTGAGGGCTAGGCCCTCTGGTCCGATCCCAGAGAAGAGCTACCGTGGTTTTAAAAGTTAATGCAATGGTTCTTCCTCACACTCTTCCTCCTTCCTCCTTTTGAGTCCTGGTTCCTCTTAGTGGTTCTTCTTATGCTCTTAATGAATTACTCCATTCTAGTCTTGGTTCCTCTCAGTGGTTCTACCTTTCACTGTTGCTCATGCATTACTGTGTCCTTTCTATTGAGTTGGTTCCTCTAAGTGGTTCTTCCTCATGCTCTTACTGTGTTCTTCCATTCAAGTCTTGGTTCTTCTCGGCTGGTCTACCTATCACTCTTACTGAGTTCCTCCTTTTGAATCCTGGTTCCTTTCAGTGGTTCTTCCTCACGCTCTTATTGTTTTTCCTATTGCTTTGGGTCCTTCCAGAGGTTTACACTTTTAGAGTCTCTTGGTCTCCCTCATGGTTTCTTTCTCATGTTCTTTTTCTTTTTAGTCCTGGAGTATTTCTTGTTAAGTCCTGGTTCCTCTAAACATTTCTTTCTCAAGCTCTTGGGGAGTTTGTCCTTGACATTAGCATTTCTAGAGAGCTGCATTTGAACAGTGTCTGCTGGCTGCAGTAAAGTCCTGCAATAAAATGAACCTATCTGTGTCAGAGCTCTCTCTTTAGGGTTTATGGTTTGTTAGAGCCTTTAACAGAAGAACCTGAGCTCCTGATCACTCTAGTGTAGCAGAATGGATTAAGAGGTTGGGAGATTGTAGATCCAGCAGTGCCTCATCACAGCGGGCTGAGACTCTGAAATAAGCCAACTGAATTTGACAGACATGGTGGCAGAGTGGTACTGAGGGACATGGACGTGGTCGAATGGACTGGGAGTCTCCGAAGATTTCACTTTGCACTTGACAGTTTTAATCAGTTAGCTGGACACTTTCTTTGCTCCTCAGTTCTCCTTTTTTTCCCAAGGAGACTACAAGAAAGTTCTTGTGAGGGGAAAAACTCAAGAGGTAAAACTAGTCCTAGATCATGCGTAGATCAGTCTTACTGCAGACATTCGTCCGTGCTCTCAATGTCTCAGACCCCGCAACAGGTATTCACTATATTCGGGTTTTCCAGAGCTGTCACCAATTAAAGCAACCTGACATTTAAAATTCCGTGCTGCACCAATCAGCCATAACATTAATACCACCTACTGAGTAGGTCCCTCATGCTGCCGAAACAGCTCTGACTGTGGTGCACTGTGTTCTGACCCCTTTCTATCAGTCAGCATTCACATTTTTTTAACCACAGTAGCTCTTCTGAGGGATCCGGACACACTAGGCTTCACTTCCTATGTTTATCAGTGAGTTTTGGGTGCCAACGATCTTTTTGTCTTTTTGGTAAGTACTAACCACTGGATATGGGGACCCCCAACAAGACGATGGGGATGCTCTGACCAAGTCATCTACCCATCACAGTCCAATGCGGCTGAACACAGGTGGGTGTTCTCAGTAAAGGAGGGGTTCGTATGAGCAGCCACTGTGTTTATTCCCATTACTACATGAATTATCTTTCTTTGAAGACTTTTTATGGAGATCAGCTTTGTTGCTGAAGGAGCTGCATTTTCAGCTGTGGGGATGAAGCTGCAGATTCCTCAGCTTCTGCACTTCATAGGAGGAAAAGTAAAAGACCATCAGGAGTGAGAAGGTTTAAAATAAAGAAATCGGATCTCAGCCTCTTCGATTAAAGTCTCTGCCACTTTTCAGACCAAACTGATGCCCATGAGAAAATGTACAAGAGAAACACACTGACTGACAGTAAATGGAACAGTTAACCATTAACTTCCCTGAGAGCAGCGTCGACTGCGTCCTGTATCATGTTTTAGACTTGTTCATGTGCTCCTTACTCATCATTGGGAGGAGTGAATCCTACATGGCAAAGCTGATAATGTCCGTCCAGCTGCGCAAGTACGGGATCATCCACCTAAAAACAGCAACAAACAAAAAGGTTAAAATAGCAAGAACACCAAATTAGCTCTTCACTTCCTCTGGCCATGTGCTCCTGGCATGTGTTTGTGTGCTGTGCTGTGACCGTAACTGATCTAATAAATGATGGTGTCGTTACCCAGCATCTGAGAGTAGCATGCTCACGCGCACACGCACACGCACACACACACACACAAACACACACACACACACACACACACACACACACACACACTCGCCCTGGCCTCTGTGAGAGCAGAACATGGTTTGTGTCCTTCAGTTCAGGTGAGTGCGCATAAAACATTAAAGGGCCCATAGTCAACATTTAGCAAACGTAATCATTAAAGGGCCCATAGTCAACATTTAGCACGCAAAAACATTAAAGGGCCCATACTCAAAATTTAGCACACACAATCATTAAAGGGCCCATACTCAAAATTTAGCACACATAAACATTAAAGGGCCCATACTCAACATTTAGCACACGCAATCATTAAAGGGTCCATAGTCAACATTTAGCACGCATAAACATTAAAGGGCCCATACTCAACATTTAGCACACGCAATCTTTAAAGGGCCCATAGTCAACATTTAGCACATGCAATCATTAAAGGGCCCATAGTCAACGTTTAGCACACACAATCATTAAATGGCCCATAGTCAACATTTAGCACATGCAATCATTAGAGGGCCCATAGACAATGTTTAGCACACGCAATCATTAAAGGACCCATACTCAACATTTAGCACATGCAATCATTAAAGGGCCCATAGTCAACGTTTAGCACACATAAACAT
Source organism: Arnoldichthys spilopterus (assembly GCA_037974385.1). Lineage (NCBI taxonomy): Eukaryota > Metazoa > Chordata > Actinopteri > Characiformes > Lepidarchidae > Arnoldichthys > Arnoldichthys spilopterus. The sequence goes on along the minus strand of JBBPDA010164306.1, from coordinate 819 downwards.
TAAAGGGCCCATAATCAACATTTAGCACACGTAATCATTATAGAGCCAGACAACATCAGTAATAAAAGTAATAATAATAACCTTTATTCATAGAGTGCTTTTATAATCCCAAAATTAAAAAAAAATGTATGTTTAAAGATTTAAAAATGTGTTTAAAAAATGCAAGTAATACAGCAACATACACCAATAGATCATGAGAAGAAGAGGGAGGGAAAAAATGGAAACCTCTCCATATCATTATACACGCACACACACTCACGCATAAAGATCACATCACCTTCCTGTCCAGAATGTGCCCATGTGTCTGATGCGCAGGACGCTGAGAGTTTTGACCTTTTCCCAGCAGGAGGTTAAAGCACTGTGAGGACTCGCTTGGATGGGCTGCAGAGCTTCAGGAAATCTCTCTTTAGAACACAGGTGTGTCTGAGCCGGTGTGAAGAAATCCACTCTAAATCTCTATGGAGAAACATAATAACTCTCCATGCCTGACTGTTGTGATAACTATTATTGGTCGTAGAATAATGAACATTATACTCTTTGATGTTTGTGATCATAGAATAGAAACAGAGTGCAACACATCATTAAAGGGAGAACCATGCCCCTCTTAAGGGAAAACATTCTGTGAATGGGAAATTATGCGACACTGTGCCTGCTTTAAACTAAACATCTTTAAGATAAAGTGTCAACAGCACCTTGTTTCCCCATTGACCTGAAGTAATGGGCATATATACAGGTCCTTCTTAAAAAATTAGCATATTGTGATAAAGTTAATTATTTTCTGTAATGTACTGATAAACATTAGACTTTCATATATTTTAG